>JAPZVO010000617.1:0-30054 GCA_029962745.1 Echinometra lucunter
GCGTCTCAGTCAGAATTATAGATGCCTCCAAATGAATGGTAAATACAGTCATATTTGTTTTATTCCTGCATGTGGTTTTAAATGAAGGAAACCCCTTAGCCAAACGAAAGGCGATTTGCTTGCTACTTTTTGTCTTACTTTGACTTACTTCATGTTTATATCAGATAGAGTTACACACTTATTGACGTATACTGAAATGACTTTCTAGATTCTTACCATAATGCAGTATACCTGTAAGATGACTGAACACTTTTCTTGATACTGATAAAGAGAGGTCATATCTTGAAAGGAAATCTTGACATTGATCATGTTGATATAATGCATTTTTCGAAATTGTGTTGTTTTTGTATACACATATCAAATATCTTGAGTGAGTTGTGGATTTACAACGTATATATACAGATTTACAGAGCACGTAACATACCAATTTAGGACATTATGTTCAAACTTTTCTATGACAAGTGGGGTTTTCAGAGTTTTGACCCACCTATTAAAGTGCTTCTTCCATACTTTGGTATTTGATTCTATCTAATCTGATGTAATTAGCAGGATGAGAAATCTTCATAACAACCAGGGGGATCTGTTTGTTTATTTTCTTCTTTTTCAATTTGAGATTGGGTCCTGACTGCTCTTTTGCCTGCAAAAGGGCTTTACATGTTATTTACACCAAAGGGTTACATACTTTTTCAAGGTTAAGTTATGTAAACACCAGACATGTTTCAAGTAAACAATGTATCGATGAGACTTATATTACAATCCTTTATAAAGGATATCAAGGACAAAGTGGTACTTTGATACAAATTTCAATTACTGCATGTACACGGAAAGTTTTGTTTATTTGTTGTTTTTGTAAGAATATCGCCACAACGATGTTATATACGAGTGTCCATTGAAAATCTTAAGCTCTGAAGTATCATTTCGTACCTGTGAGTGGTTCGCCTTTCGTAAGAATGGATTGCTAGAAGTTTGAAATCGTTCTTTTTAAAAACATATTTGCTCGATAAAATCATTCTGTTTGTCATATTTGCGTAAATATTAACATGTATATTCCATAGGTATTAGGTTGTCTAAATATGGTTGATCTCCCACAGGAAAGATAATAATAATACTATTATTATCAAAATGAGATTGAATTACCATAGTACAGTATGGAGAATAAGTATCCTCTTTGCCTAACTCTTTTTTTATTACTATGATTTTCATAAATGGTTTTTAATGAATACATACTGAAAACAGATTATAATCCGGAAATCTCTTCCTCCTTCCTTTCCGCTTGCTCATCCCCCTTTTTGTTGGGGCTTCTTTTTTTTTTCTAAGAGCCATGTAGGATGGGCCTTCAGTATGTAGTTTATATCAACCCTTCTCTGTAATAATTAGCATGGCTGCACCAAAATCATGCCTTTTTTCTTTGCTTGTCTGACGCCAAGCCACTTACCTTCTCACCCCTTTGTTTCTTGGTGCTATATATTTTCCCCTTTTATAACCTTTTAAAAGACAAGAAACTCACAATCTGTTATCAATTGGTATAACTATCTTTAATACTCAGCTAAACGTCACTATCGAAGTTCCAAACAAAATTAACATATTCTTCGTGAATATTTTTGATGGTTATGTAACTTATGCAGAATGAAAGGCCGGGGAGAGGAATATTGGGAATGTGTGTACGCTCAAGAGGACCGGTGCATTCCTTTTTGTCTTCATCGTAGTCCTGGTGATAAGGCGGGTCATTTCCCTGTCGGACTACTGTTTTGGGAGGGGCGTAACGTCGTCTGCTTGCCATGACTACTTCTGGTCGGGCGAGTGTTGGCTGACATACACACACATTTTGCTTACACTCTTGTTCGGGTGCGGTACGGCAGCAGGGGGAGGGGTTGTGTCATAGAGATGGAGATCGGGGATCGACGCCAGTCTTTTTTATGATTTTTTTTTTTAATACAGACTGAATGAATTTGATGAATATGCTGAGTATTTGGGGTAGACTGCCATTCTCTCTCCTTTTTCTTTTCTTTTTTTTTTACTACCACCATTACTTCAAACGTCTCGGGGTCCATGGACCAAATTTCCCTCATTTATTCATTTATTTTTTTCGTAGCTTTATGTTACACTTCGAGTTTATGAGAAAATTGAACCACATTCTGATGTGTTAATAGTTGCCAACCCATACTAGTAGTATTTGTTATTCTCCCTACAAAAAGTTATTGTTGTAATTATAATGATAATAACAGTCAGTTGTATAGCGCTAGAGGGGAAAGGGGAAGAGATGTGAACTAAAATAAAGCCGGACCTTTTTTTTTTTTTTTTTTTTCCAAAACTTGAATAGAGAGATATTATGTATATGCAACTTATGTTTTGGACCTTAAAGAGTAGGGTGGAATACAGGGAGTTAATAAGAAGGTCTCTTAACATGATCCGGGGAAAGGAGGGTTAGCTTGTATTTGTTTCTTTCCTCTTATTCTTCTTCTATTTTTTTTTCTTTTCTCGCAGCGGATCGTCAGTTCCCTTCAGTGCACTATGCCGGTGCTGCGTCCGCTCTTTTGTGCATTTTCATTTAGTTTTTTCTTTGTGTACGTTGTGACGTTTTGTCTTTGTGTATGTGTTTGTGTTATGTTTTTGTTGAAGGTGAAAGGTGCAAAAATGCTATCATTGGTACACTTGTCATTAGAAACCCAATACAATAATCTACATGATCTATGGACATTTAGTGTATTGACCATATATATAGTATGTGATGTAACAATTCATGATGGATAGGACAGATGATAGGTTGAATATAGTTTCTTTGAATGTTAAGGGTCTTAGAGAACTTACCAAAAGGAGCGCTATAGTACAGTGGAGTCGACAGATAGGAGACATAATTTTTTTTCAGGAAACTTTTAGTACGATTGATGTGGAGGATCAGTGGGAAAGGGAATGGGGAGGGGAGTGCTTTTCTAGTCACGGAAGTCACTACAGTCGTGGAGTTTGCATTCTGATTTCACGAAAATTGAATTTGAACGTACTAAGAAGTGAGTGAGTCAAAAAGATAAGATATGTTATCTGTAATGTTTATTTTCCAGTTCGGGATAAACAACAAGAACAAATAGACTTTTAAAATTATTTAAATGCTCGCTTAACTGATTTCAATTGAAACAAATCCCTGATGATAGTTGGTGGAGACTTTAATATGATTCGTAATTTTGATTCGGATATTTCAAATAAAGGGAGCATAAGAGGTCACAAGTTCAATTTAAAATTCGAGGATTTTCTTGGAAAGTTTGATATATTAGACATTTGGAGGAAAAGAAACATAGATAAGATCCAATTTACTTACAGACAAAATATCCCTCTAATTCAAAGTAGGTTAGACTACTGGATAATTTCAAACGAACTGGAAAAACATATTGCCGAGTGCAATATCATACCTTCAATAGCTCCCGATCATTCTGCAATTCATATAGGTTTGCTTTTGAGGGATAAGGTTTTTCAGAATATAGGCCCATCTTACTGGAAGTTCAACAATAGTTTGTGTTTAGATGTAGAATACGTTCAATATATGAGAGAAAATATTAAATCTATCTTAGATCAGGGTAAGCAAGATATATCAGATGCCAGAGTCCTGTGGGATTTCGAAAATGAAAATTCGCGAAGAAACTAAGAAATATTCCAAAGTTTAGGCACAAAAAACGAAAGAAACACTAAAAAAAAAATGCAAAGAGATATTCAGAAGCTTGAACACTCACTGGCTATTTCTTCAGATATTGTTACAAGAATTAGAATCTAAAAGAAATGAATTAAAAATGTAATATGATCAGAAAGTAGTAGGGTTAAGAGTTATAGATCGCGGGGAAAATGGTTTGAAGAAAGTGAAATTTATGAAAATTATTTTAAACAATTGTTGGCATCCAATCAGAAAAAAAAACATTGCTAGACAAATTACAATTAGACGGTAGGAATGAAACAACCGATCCAAAGCAAATTTTAAAGGAAATTAAACAGTTTTGCCAGAACTTATACAGGGAGCATGAAAATATGGGTAGAATGGGTGATCTTTTTTGCACTATGCCTCACTTAAATATAAGTGAAGATAGTAAGAAATCGTGCGATGAGAAAATTACATTAGATGAATGTACTTCAATATTAAATAAAATGTCTTTAAACAAATCCCCCGGAAATGACGGTTTGTCAGTGGAATTTTATCGCACCTTTTGGCACGATATAGGGAACCTTTTTTTAGACTCCTTTAATACATCCTTTGAGAAAGGTGAACTGTCTACCACAAAGAAGCAGGGTGTAATAACGGTAATTAAAAAAGAAGACAAAACCCCTTTATATATAAGTGTTGGCTGAAAGAATAAAGAATGTATTAGAAGAGGTTATACATGCAGATCAAGTTGGTTTTTTACCTGATAGGAATATAGGAGAAGCTGTGAGAAATATTGGTGATGTCATATTCTACACACAGTTATACAATGTACAAGGTTTTCTTGTAACCGTTGATTTTGAGAAAGCTTTCGACACTGTCTCACACTCATATATGAAATCTTTAATGAAAAAATACGGTTTTGGTTCATATTTTTGTAGATGGGTAGAAGTTTTGTATAATAATGTATTTAGCTGTGTTATGAATGGGGGCTTTTCCATAGGTTACTTTGAAATAGGCAGAGGAGTAAGACAAGGAGACCCTTTGTCTCCATATTTATTCTTGCTCATCATTGAAACATTAGCAGTTGTTATCGGGAATGAACAAACTTTAAAAGGTATTTTGATAGGCAATATAGAGATGATGATAGTAATGTATGCAGACGATTGTTCATTTTTTTTAAAAAAGATATAGAAGGTATGAAAATCTTAGAAAAAATAATTTCTCAGGTATCTGGATTGAAAATTAATAGGGATAAAACACACATTATGAAGCTGGGTTCTTCTAGTAACAAGAATGAAAATTTGACCGATATTACATTGGGTAAGATGGTTTCTTTGGTAAAGGTGCTCGGGGTATACTTCTCTTTGGATATTAATGTTAAAGAAGAAATGAATTATACAGAAATACTGAGCAAAATAAAAAGATTGTTAGGGTGGTGGAAGCAACGGGATTTAACACTTTTTGGGAAAATTCAATTGGTTAAAGTTTTTGCAATCTCTAAATTGTTATATGTGTCTTCTATAATGTCAGTACCACCATGGGTTTTCAAGGAAGTTGAGACGATGTGCTTTAACTTTATATGGAATGGCCATGATAAGATAAAGAGAAATATTCTATATTTGAACTACGATAATGGGGGACTGAAAATGTTGAATTTCTAGTACATGAGTTCAGCACAGCGGGTAATGTGGATTAAGAGACTTCTTTGTGGTAAAAATGATATGAAATGGAAACAGTTTTTCGAATACATATTCAGAACGGTAGGAGGAAGTTTAATATTTCTTTACAATTATAATCCCAACACAATTAATATCAAGGCACCTAACCTCCATTTAGAATTTTTGAATGTCTGGAATTATATCAAAAAGAATGAATTTATTGTCAAAGAAACACAAAATGAAAATCAAATTATCTTTAACAATAATCTTATTGACGGTAGGATAATTCCCTTTAATGCAAACTTATTTCATGTGAACATTTTTCAAGTTAAACATTTAATTGACGCAGAAAGTAATATGAGATCAGGGGACTACTTCATAAGGAAAGGTCTAAACGTAGATGCTTTATTTCTTGTTAGTGAACTATACACCAAGTTGCCAGCTGCCTGGAAGATTAAGAGAGCATGCAGTGGGAGAGATATTCTGAATGACACTATTGATTTTTCCAACATTAACTTTAACATTAATAAAACACTGCATTCTTTTGAGTCTGTCTCTTCCAAAATTTTATGTACCATTTTATTGGTACAATTCAAGATTCTTTCATTTTTAAACATCCAGAGGTAATAGCTTTAAATCTAGACAGGCCGGCAATTGTAAAATGTTTTTCACTTCCCAGGTTTTCCACTCTAGATTGGAAGTTCAGGGAATTTCAGTACAAACTATTACATGGTATTGTATTTTGTAATGATAAATTCAATCAGTTTGGATTAATACAGTCAAATTTATGTTCTTTTTGTAGAAAAGAACAGAAACATATTATCATATATTCTATAATTGTACTGAAGTATCCAGATTATGGAACGAGCTGGGAAACAAACGAACAATGTTTAAGTTTCTTAACATGCAATAGGTTGAGGCATTAGTTGGTGTTAGAGAAAATATGAAAGATAATATATTATTGAATCATGTACTAATTTTGGTCAAATACATGATTTACAGCAGCCGTAAAAAAGGAAGGGTTCCAACCAGTAAAAGAAATATGTAAGGCTGTGGAGATTTCCAAAAAGGTTGAATATGAAAAAGCAAAAATAAAGGATAAATTGGCAATACATTATTTAAAAAAATGGGAAAATTTTACCCCTTAAGGCAGGAGGGCCAATTATATAATTTTAAAATTCCTGCCCACTCCCTCACTTTCTTATTGATCCTTACACTTATTTGTTATTATTGTTACTCGTTATTTCTTTAAGAAGAAATTTTTTGACATGGTATGGTTACAAGCCTCTATTTGTTCAAGACCCGATTGTATAATAATGAAATCTAGAAATTAAAACCAATGCACCATGTTATTGTATATAAAAAAATATTTGTTAATTGATTTCTCAGGGATCAGGAAGCACCAACACCTTTCACCTTTTTAGATAAGAAAACTTATGTATTCTAAGTGTTACAAAGCAGCACCTTCACCTATTCTTTTAACGATATTAAAATCTTTGTTCAGATTGCAGATTTTGCATTGTATTGTTTTATATATATGTATTTTGGTTAACTATGAATGAAAAATAATATTTCTCCCTTGATTGATTATATATGTTTATTACAATGTCGAAAAATACTGTATTGTCGAAAATCTGAATAAAGGCTAAAAAGCATTACAAAAAAGAAAAAAAAAATAGGCGGAAGTTCGCTCTGGCTATAATTTCTACAGTTCGCATTCACTATGTCATGAATTATCCCAGCAAAGCTAGACAAAAAATGGACACAAGCTGGCGCCGTGTCTATAAAAGACTTTGCAAACCTTGGGCGGTGCTGTGGTTCAGTGGTTTAGGCGCTTGACTGAAAACACGAGCGTCGGGGGTTCGATCCCCGGCACGGCCCTTATGCCCTAGAGCAAGGCATTTTATCTACATTTTTCTTTTATTGTACATGAAATAAATGAAGTCCTTTAGAGGCATATTTAATGACCATGACCTTAGTCCGGTTGCCAAGGGGGGTAAGGTTGCATTTGAATGTTATAGTTTTTTTTTTAATTGATATCGACTGTTCAGACCTTCTGTTTTAACAATCCACATGCTGGAGCTCTGTCAGCATTGAGCAATTTGAGATATACGCAAAAATCCAAAATGGCCGCCGGCGGCCATCTTGGATTTTCTGTTTACCCACTTTAAACTTCCCAAGAATGTTCAAAATTGGGAAATAAGGGTTTTTTTGGATGGAGAATCCAAATCTGAGGTTAGTTTGAAGATATGACTATGTTTTGACGTCTAGATATAAAATTGCGGCTATTTTTCAAGATGGCCGCCATATGTGCTATAGGCTAGGCAATGTAAACAAGTGAAAAGTCCTTATCTATCACTTAACATAAAAATAAAGCAAACAATTTCTATCTTTTTCATTTGTACTATATCTATTACATGTTCACTTTCACTTCGGAAAACAATCACGGCAAAAATAATTGATATTTGGGCGTAGGGCGCCCTCAAATTTTAAGCTTTAAAAAGAAATTGGCAAATTTGTCCTTCAAATTACACCATTCACGGCAAAAATAATTGATATTTGGGCGTAGGGCGCCCTCAAATTTTAAGCTTTAAAAAGAAATTGGCAAATTTGTCCTTCAAATTACACCATTGGTTCCCAACTAGCAGGATGATCAAAATTTGTAAAAATTGAAGACATTTACCAACATTTCAGAGCACCCTCAGTGAAATTTCGCTTCCAGAAGGCTATCTGGTCGGAATATAATTGTGAAAATGAAGATAAGCATCATTTTGCAACAATTTGGGGACACATAGTGATTCAAACACTACATTGTTGGCACCTATCTTGAAAACTGCAGATGGTATAGCATAGTTCTACAAAATCAGTTTAGTCCACAATAGATTTTTTAAAGGTTAATGCACTGAAGTAAATTGATATCTTGTCCTTGAAAATATGAAACATATACAATATTTCTATAATACATTCATATACATTCAAACCTCTCCCAATATTTATATAATATATACAATTAATGTATGGTTCTCTTCCGTAATTGGTATAACATTCCCATAAATGCGTGTTACGGTAAACATTCAGATATCGATATTTTCCATTAAAAATGTGCTTTTGATCTCATTTTTCTAATCTACATGTGATATATGTATACAGTATTCAGATGGTAATTCATTAAAATGCAAACAATTTACCTTTACCTATCATTAAAGAAAGCCATGCCAAAATAAAACCCCAACAAAAACAAAACGAGTGACTACAGCCAACAAATAGTACTGCTAAACACCGTATTTCAGCTCTCTTTAAAACTACCGCTGTGATCTGGTTATGACGCTTAGATCGCAGAATATACTGTAGATAGTTAAAGCAACAATATAGGTGTTGATTTGGGGGTGGAGGATATATCCCCCAGTATTGGCGGCAGGGAGATGGTCTGCATTAACACCCCCCCCCCCCCCCCCAATTAATTCACCATCAAAAATGGCATAGCTCCCTGCAATCCCCAAAAAGGAAAAAAAAAAAGAAAAGAAAAAGAGAAAAAGGGACGACAAAGGGGGGACAAAGATTTTTGAAGTAAAAAGGATAACGAAAAACTTTCCAGCGCTTAGCTAGCTCACAGTTTAAAAGTATCTCTGGTTGTGGTTGTATCGGTTTGCAACTGTCTCTCTCTCTCTCTCTTCTGGTATTCTATTCTTCTACTCGCTGATTCGCATTTTAAGTATCTTAACCAATGCCGGTTAACTTAATATCCTAAAATGATAAAATGATAGCAATAAAGCTGCAAAGTGTCGAACATCAAGAAGAGCTGAAAAAGAAGAATTTTGATGAGATAATGGCCAGTGACCAATGGCCTATTCCTATCTCACCAAATATGAGAAAGGAGGAAGCCGATAATATGTGTTACTAGAATGATGAGATTGGAGTACCAATACAAAAAAAAAACAAAAAACTGTTCTCAGTATAGTGTTTTTCCCCTTGCTACACTTGCCTATAAAATCTAGAAACAAGATATATTCAATGAGGCAAACACTCTTATTCCCTCAGCAATGTGATCAAATATCATAATACTTTTATAGCAAAGTGTCTAACTGTCCTCAAATTCTGTGGGAAGATGTACACTGTCAAAATAATCATTTTGGTGGCAATTCTACATTTGAATGGTAAGCGATGAGCCAAATAGCGTCATATTTGGCAATTAGGTGATCGAATATATTTAGAAGTCTGAGGTTATCAAGGAGACGTGTAAAGTTTTCCTCACTCGTTGCACTCACTCGTATAGCATTTAAATACAAAATAGTTGGGGAATACTTTTTCGCCAAGAGTGTGTTTTCTTCTATCTCCCTTCGCTCGCTCGTATTATTTTGAAACAAAGTGGTTTAGAACAGCAAAAGATTATATCATTGTGGTGCTAGAATAGAGTCTTAGTTGGCAGTGAGGTTACTATACCATCAAAATATCTTTCAGACCACAGCGATATTTTGACCATTAAATAATACTGTATCATCAAAAGAGTGTGCTTCCCTCGCTGCTCGTTATATACAAAAACATGGTGGTTTGGACATTAAACATTAGACCAAGGAGGTGCTGAAAAGGTTATAGTTAGCAGCGAGGTTGCCAAATAAATCATTCGAATATCTTATTCCTAGAGTGTACGTGTTTGATGACAAAATGAGATTCATTTTTGACTCACTCACTAAGTAAAACTGAAGTGGTTCATACTTTTTAAAATGTGTCAACTAAAATAAAAAGCTTACAGGTCCCCGAGAATATTCGGCATCAATCATCCCCCCCCCCCCCACTATCCAAAATCAAAACCAATAAGCATTAATATCCATATTTGTAAGAAAAATCATATTTTCACCTTAAAATATCATGAAATATAAAAAGTATACTTTTCTTCCGTAACTGGTAAACATACCTTTAAAATGCATGTTGTGTTGGATTTTTATATCAATATTTTCCATTAAGAGGCTACTGAGCTTTTTTTTTTTTTTTCTTTCTTTTTTTTTTTTAGATTCACATATTTAGATGCTTATTATCTAATATGCAAACAATCACATGAACATTAACATGTCTTTTAAGAAGGCCGAAAAATGAATCTATCAACTTTATAGCCAACAATAAAGTAGTGCTAAACACACTATTTCAGGAATGAGTCTCTTGAAAAATACCAGTTATTCGGCTAAGCCATGATTTGCAGAATTTTCAGTCCACGATAGTCAATGACAGATATGTTTAGAAGATACTCATATTAGTGATGAAATGGTGTTTTGGCCTTGAAAATATCAAGAAATATCATTTTAAAAGGCATATGTTTATTCTGTAATTAGTATTACATTACACTTAGATGCTTACTTGAATTTCATAACTAATTTGAATATAAATTATTGTCGACTTTCTGAGCCTCGAATTCCTGATAGATATGTGAGTACACATACTTTTTTGTCAGCTCAAAAAAGTGAACATCATTTGCTTTGTCTCCATAGTGTATTGTGTGTGTGTGGGTGTGTGTGTTTGGGAAGGAGGCTACCCCCCTCCCCTCCCCATCCCCATTACTGTCTTGTGCTTTTAAATATACTTTCAAAAAGAAAACAATCATATTTAATCTATTTTCTATGTGATTTTCATTGCAATATTGCATACATGTACATGTACATGGAGATCGCTGGGGGCGCTATCTTGAAAATTAGCCGCCATTTTATATTAAGACATCGAAACATAGTCATATCCTCAAAATAACCTCAGATTTGGATTCTCCATCCCGAAAAACCCTTATTTCCCAATTTTGAACACTCTTGGGAAGTTTAAAGTGGGTAAAAAGAAAATCCAAGATGGCTGCCGGCGGCCATTTTGGATTTTTGCGTATATCTCAAATTGCTCAATGCTGACAGAGCTCCAGCAAGTGGATTGTTAAAATAGAAGGTCTGAACAGTCGATATCAATTAAAAAAAAAACTATAACATTCAAATGCAACCTTAGGCCCAAATCTGGGTTTGGCTGCCGGACTACCTCATTGATATCAACATGGATATCATCTTGGATCTCATCTTGGACATCATTTGAGACATCAGAATGGATGTTGTTTCCTACATTGTGTTCGACAGCTTCGTCGACAGCGTCATCGGCATTGGCGATTTCTTTATTTGGAGATATGTGATTTATCCTTCTGGAATCTTCTTTCATAGGGAGCTTTTAAGTCAGCCCACATTTTGGACTTGGTTTTCGTTTCAAGAACATTCTGGACTTACCTTCTGGACTCTAAAATTGGATAAATATATTGTTCGGATGAGGATTCTTCCAGCTGAGAAATTGTAAGTCTTTGCTAAAGTGACTATGATTTGTAACATTTTGGTTTGTTTTCCACATCTTTTCGTAATGAAATGTTTACTTAATAAAGCTTAAAGGGGGTACCCAATGCTGAAACAATGTTAGCTCATTTAAAAGAGCATGATTTTATTAGCAGAAAATCATCTGCCTAAAGATTTTTAAAAAGTCGTGTTGCCAAGGAAACCCCCAAATGTGGTAAGATTTCAGGATATTTTTGACCCCTCAGCTGTGACCCGGTTTCAACTGGGTACCCACTTTTACGTCAAAATGACGTCAAAGTGGGTACCTTGTCGCGCACTTCTAGCAAAATGCGCGCAAGGTATAATACATATTGTACAGTCTAGCGCGCGGCACAACTGCAATGCGCGAAGATGGGTACCCACTTTGACGTCATACCTCATACTCAAATTTTTGGTCAGCTCTTGACTTTTTATGAGAAAATTAGCCAAAATGTATTGATTTTGATTGAAAAATCATTAAATTTTTAATGTCAGTCTTCTTAGAATTCTATTCTTGATCATATATCAAAAATTTTGTTACCATTGTGTAATCACTTATAGGCATTGGCTAACTTTGTGAGTAGGCCTAGCTGATTCAAAAAAATTCTAAAACTAAGATGAAACATGTGTATGAGTACTTGTATTTGTACTCAAAAACCCTGAAACCAACCATAATTTGGAATGAAAAAGTGTAAGTTAGACGCAAACGGCGATTTTATTATCCTTCGTCTCACGAGACAATCACTAAGAGGACCACTTTGCTTGAATTTGAAATTGCCATTATGTGCCTCCCGCTGCGTGATACGCCAATGCACACAGTACGGTGAGCAGTACGCACATGCGCACTCCTTATGTCTATTCTGTGCAACCGACCCTCGTATATTTTTCAAACATTGGTTCACATTTTTGATATTTAAAAATACTTCCTGTGGATATTATATTTTGAAACTGTCAGACTGGTATTTTTACACTATAACCCTTATGTTTATCCTATTTTCAAGTAACAAAACAAGATTTTTTTAAAATCGTAACAATGTTAACCAATGTCTTTAATTATATGAAATGTAAAATCTAATTGTTCGATTCTAGTCTTTTGTGGTCTTTGGATCGCAACAAGTAAAACAAAAACGATACCAGTATTTATTCAATTCGAGAAGAAATCCACGATTTTGTTATCTTTGATAAATCTCGGAATTTAGGAGTAAAGAAGGCGTTCGAGAAAACCAAGGACTTTTTTCTTCCTTCTTTTTTTTCTTTCCAGCAAATTTCAGAGATGATCTTAGACATCCAAAGAAGTTGAGGATTTCCTTTCCCGCAACAAAATTTAAGATTAGTTCTCTGACCTTTCAAGGCCAATTTCCTACAATGGATGTTCCTCCCATCTCCCTCTTTTCTCTCATAATACTATAGGGGTTTGAAAAAACATTTTCTGATATGTAATAATTAAAAAGCTGTACATAAGATAATACTGAAAATTATATGGTTTAAAACTGAATAGCGTATAATCTTGTTGGAGGTAATTTGGATATATCATAAATCATCTTTATCAAATTCATGTTTATTTTTGAAGTAAGGTTTCAGATTTTTGCTCAATTTTTAATCTTCTGTACAAATAAAAACTTAGTACAGGAGTCAATGGGGGTGTGAGATAGTGTGTGCTCAATACAATAGCTTTGGGCTTGGATGAGAGGCATGCTCACCAGAGCTTGCAAGGCGTTGGAAATGGAGCAAAATCTGAACCCTAACTTCAAAAATAAACAGGAACTTCATAAAAATGATTTATGATATCATATTCAAATCACCTCCAACAAAATCGCACACTATTCTTTACCCTTCTTTGCCCGACGTTCTGGAAGAGTGCTGTGTTGTCATCAGTCAGGCTTCCAGCTCTAGCACATATCCTCCTGTTCGGTTGGTCTGGTGTGCTCCTGTCCTGCTTTAAAGAGGCTCTGCCGTGGGCTATCATGGGGAATTTGACACCTTGGGTGCTTAACCAGTAACAGGTGTTGGCCCAAACGCGTTAAGGGAAAGGTGCTTGATATCCTAGAGAGGCAAGGCTGGGCTTGACAAGAGACATGATGAAGAAAATGATAATACTTAACAAGAAGAATAAGGGTGCGAAAGGCCTAATTCTGGAAGAATGGTAAGGTTGCTTTGTTAAAACGAATTTAGTTGGTAAGGCCTGGAGAGGAGGATGAATATTTGATAGCTCAAGGCCTGCATTCGATAATTCTCAACTATGATAATAAAAGCTCTTTTTCTCAATATCTTGGAGGCCGGTGGGCTACAGTGGATTTCATTGTGGAGTACATGAAAGGGAATAGACTCGTTGATTCAGGAGTTTGAATATATGAAAGTTGCCGCCCGCAACTCCAACAAATTTGGCAGGCATCACTAGGGATTGATGACTGGTAAGGCAAGGACTGCCATGAGGTGCAGAATTGGTGTATACACATGCAGCATCGGTCATTTTAAAATAATGTACACGTATGCTTGTCGAGTGCAAGAAAATCATAAGTTCGGCCTATATGGGTGAGCGTTGACAATATTTGTTAAGCCTTCAGAAGGTTTTGATTTTTTTTATCCGATTTTCTTTGCTCGAAATTGTGCACGAAATCAGTAATAAGGTCATATAGACCGTGCATATGCACATGTTGTCTCATTAATCCATAAATATCTAAATATGGAGACAATTGCCGGGGAGTTAAGGAGCTACAGAACAATCGATCCCAATTATCAATGATGTTGGTGGAGGTGCCTCTTGAGAAGTTCTTCTTATCTCTTTGAATTTACTGCCTTGGGACTCATATATTCGCCATTAGAGTTTTTTCTAAACGACGGTAAAGTGATAGCCTATTTGGGCACCCGGTTTACACTAATAATAATAATAATAATAATAATAATAATAATAATAATAATAATATTAAAAAAAAAATCCCCGTCTGATCGGGCATTTCCTAGCGGCTAGCAAGGAGGCTCTTGGCAATACAGAGAGGACATTCGTAATGCGGGAGGGGGTTCTAGCCGTGGGTGTAACCCTTCTCTGGCCTACACACTCTTAACCCATTCGTGACAGAGGTCTACGTTTTGTGGTTTGGCCAAATATCTTTTAATGCAAAGCCCTAAAAATCATACCAAATACATGAGCAGAAATAGCAAAAAATTCTACACAAACTGTGCCCATTTTGGTTCCATGAAATCAATATTCATTGTTTGATGCTGAATTTTTTTTAAAGGAAAATAAGCATTAAAATCCTTAAATTGGCAATGTGATAGAAAGTTTAAAATCACCGTTTTCCCCTGCAAATTGGCAACTTTTTTACTTTTCATCATAATTTCTGTCAATTTATATTCATTTCAGATACATGATGTTTTATAAGAAAAATGTAGCAATAAAATAAAAATGTTGGTGTTGCCAATTTGAAGAATAAAAGCTGATCAAATTAGGCTTTAAATAATTCCTGTCACGAATGGGTTAATACAGTTTTTAGGAATATGTATGGGGTGCGTATTACATTTAGATGAATCCTCATTTCCCGGCAGAGATTCCAGCACTAGTTCCGTTCCTTGGTTGATTATTGAAGTTTAACATGAATGCAATATTAGTGTGAAGTTATGTACCGGTATGCTCAAATGATACACGTGGAAATGACATTGAATAATATTAAACGAAAACCATGGTTCCGTGTTCATTTTGCCACAACAGTGGATTCACTATTAGTAGGCAATATTGATGCGTTGTATGCACAAGAGCCTTTCGATAGATGGGATTCCGAATTGGTTAATTCATACTGCTGATGTAAATGTTCGGCATCTCTTAGCTAACCGCTTTTGGCTGGTGAGCAAAATGTGGTCGCAAGAATTTAGTACGATGTTCAGTGGAAATGTTTCAGGCTCCTTGCACTATTGAATTTCTAGTATATGAATCGAGTTGAACTTTAAACAGTTGAATGTGGAGGCACGAATGGTAAAAACTTCCGTTTTGACGGAAGTGTAATTCCGGGTGTAATTCATTATTGGCATTTATAGTAGACCGTAATAAAGAAGAAAGGATTGGCGAATGGGTGTTAATCCCATAATTTATGATTTTCCAAGGTTTATGGGCAATGTTCGTTTTCAGAGGGTCACGATTTGAAGAAGGAAATCGTTTGTTTATTGGGTATAGTTTAGCGTTACTAAACTTGGGATTATCCATAGGGTATATTACAATAGCATTGGGTGGGGGCTCTGGAAATATTGCCAATAACGGATACCCCGGTGGTATGCGGAATGGCTGTAATAGGCGATAATGGATGTTATTGCAGCATTTCAGAATTATTACCTTTTTTAGGTTATGTTTATACTGATGAGTTAGCCTGTGTGGTGCATGGGGTGTGGTGCTGTGGTGATTACGCCCCATAAAGGGTCGGTTTTAGGTTATTTTTGGAAACGATTAGTCTGATTGTATGCAGGATGGTTTTCAAACTCAACGGTGATTTAACGTTGGTGTAATGTTGTATGCATACCTGTTGATCCACAGTTCAAATTGTTACAATTTCAAGTAATGTGTGACCTGATTAATGCAAGATGGTCGTTTGTTTTCTATGTCTGATTTCGCATATGAGATAATACATGGATGGCTATGGCTGGCAGGGTTTAGCCTGAATGGTGTTCAAGTGGTTGTTGGGCCCTATACACACTGTACGTTTCAGGTAGGCACAAGTTGCCTTATATCGTGCAGCATGGTATTGCCAGTAACGAATCTTATCAAGAGTGAAAAAGAGAGATTTTTTTTTTTATTTTTAAGAGTTAATATCGCCAATAACGAACAGCCCAGGTGGTGCATGAGCAGGATGGTTACTGATCAGGCAATTTTATGTTTGTGGTCACGTTCCAAAATGGGTGGATTGTGTTATTGCTAGCGTTAGAAAGCCTGATCGAGGAGTATGCAGGATTGTTGTTGTATGCGATGTTATCCTGCATGGGTGTAGTTACAAAGTTCCATGATTTCTTGGGCTTATATTATCGCTAATAGGGAATAGCTTGATTAAGATACAGGATAGGTTGTGGCAGTGCGATACGGATATATATGGTTGTCAACTTAATATTGACGTGTTGAAGCATGCTCTCCCTTCATGTTAAGGGGCTGTAGGGTGGTGAAAATAACGAGAGTAGATCGGTCATTTATCAATTCGATTCGGAAATCCAGAGTGTCAGTGTTGGCTTAAGTGAGTGGGCAGCTTTCCGTCCCTGAAAAAAAATAAATAAAAGAAAAATAAAAAATATATAAATAAAATAACATAGATTAAAATAGATAAATAAATAGATGAATAAATATATTTAAATAATGGAAATGATAGAAGAATGGAATCAGTTGGAGAAGGAGGACCTGATCCATCTGTAAATGGACATTTACTTAAGTATATGATCTTAGTAGGCTCTTAATGACACAGTCCGTATTCGTGAATTCATTTGATAAGATCGTAATTTGCCTCCAATCGTTGCAGCGTTAACAGGCCCTTTAGTGATACGTTGTTCATAATTCTTTAAAATTTATTTATGGGATATCCATGGTTACGTTACATGTGGAGAGATAGTGACTTAATGTACCTCTTAATTTGTGTACAGATGTTTTAAGATCGATGAGCATTATTCACAACACTGCACATTATTACACGTATATGCTATGGTAAATGCAGCATCAGAACTTTAGAAGCAGTTATACAATTCTAGTCCAAGTTGTGGAATTGCCCCTGCGATGACGTTATATTATTTCTGAATTGTATAATTTTGACGGAAGAATGGATGAAGAATTAATTGAGTTAGGCCGTGCGTATCAGGAAAGTGGGGTGGAAATAGAAATCTCCTTGAAAGGAAACACCTGCGATTTGTTCGCAGCTAAAAGACTAGATGTAAATTTGTTGAGGCCTGACGAGGTTTATGGAGGCCTTTTGGGTCGCTATAGCCTCCCCACAATGCTTATGAATGCTTCATATTCAGAATTATCCCAATCCCAGTTTAGGGTGGTTTATTGTGGTGGTCAAAGTAAGGAAAATAGAGTATTGCAAATTTACGGAATTGTGGAAAGGTTGTGGTTAGGCAACACAGCTTGGGAAATGTGCGCCAATATGACGGAAAATGATAAGTATGTATAAATAAGTATGTCAGGGTTTCCTGTGGTACCCTGGTACATGGGGCTGCGGTGGTTACAAGTTGGCGAATAGTAATTGGTTGGTTTCAACCTTTGTTGGAAATTTTTTATATTGAGGTATATACACATTGAAACCGTGTTCGTTGGCGGCGAGCTATTGTTTGCGCATCATTGGCGTAAATCCCTGGGGGATGGGGGATATATTCCCCACTTTTTTGAGAGGGGGGATTGCGTTTACAAATATCGCCCCCCACACTTTTTAAGGAAGGAATGATATTTGAATTAATCGTTAAAAACAATTTAATAATCTGTCATGAACAACCAATCATAATTATAATTTCTATTTGAAAATGCGATTTAAAACCAGAAAAGCGCTTATTTTTGGCTCGCTCGCTTCGCTCGCTCATATTTTAGAATTTTTGTTTGAAAATGCGATAGAAAACCAGAAGAGTGGTTATTTTTGGCTCGCTCACTTGGCTCGTTCATCATATTATAGAATTTCTATTTCAAAATGCGATAGAAAACAAGAAAAGTATGATTTCTGGCTCGCTCGCTCGCAAGATAACAATTAAAATGTGTGTAAGGGGGTCTGTGCAGGTGGATGAGGGCGTGTGTTTATACTTTAGTGTGAGTTCGACAGAAAAAAACCGGCAAAAAAGTCCCTCCTCAAAGTGGATTTACGCCGGTGCTGTGCATTCGGGTGTATGTTTGTGGGTGTGTGTTTGAGTGCGTGTGCGTTGTGTATCTGTATACGAAATTGATCCTCGATTTCTCGTGAACGGCAAATCATCCCCCCTCAGGTGTAAGAACCTGTCTACGCCACTAGTTGGTAATGTATAGGCCTAAATGCACCCCCCCCCCCCCCCACCCCGATGTTTAAGAAATTACGAAAGACTGCAAGATAAACTTATAGTTTTTTTTCTTATTTATACGTCCTCAATCATCTTGTAGTTTGAAGAGCCGAACATGCAAGATCACACTTAGGACGTTCCACAGTTATGTTTGTGCGCATCCTGATCTGCGCCTGGTTTGGGTTTAAGCCATTTCTGTGGTGTGCATTCTAACTGCAGATCCGACATGATACGAAACTGATCAGCGGAACAACCCCTTTTTTAATGTGTCTACATATTTAGTATACTTTTCTCTGCAATTCTAGAAAGTATGATGACTATGGCATGGATTTTGAATACATAGGAGAGTGATTTTTCATTTGTCCGTATCTAGATTCCTAGTCTTTGGCGCGTATTTTGTGTTGAGTTTTTTTTTTTTTTTTTTACCCATTTGTGGTCATTAATTGTCAACTGTTTTATATGAATACCCCTTGTGTATAGTAAATGTCCTGCATTCAGCATGTAGGTCTAGTATGACTCTATAACGCAAATTAATATTTTGGGGGGTAAACACAAATGAAAATATTTTACTTACACTTTTTGTTGTTTCTTATACCGTTGGGGGTAAGTTGGGACACTTTGTCCCACTTCTCCCCAATTACTTTTGCGTGTATATGGAAGATTAGTATTTTCCAGTCATCATCCACTGATAAAGTACATGGAATGTCTTTATTATTCATAGAAAAATAGTAATTGAGTCATATCGATCGATTCTTTTTTGCAGATCATTCATGCAACCTCAGACTACTTTAAAAAAAAAAAAAAAAAATTTGCAATTATGAAGAGTAACACAATTTTACCAAAAACCGTCAAAATAAAAGCTAACATTACAAAACTCTGTTCATTTTTTTTTGCAATGTTTCCAATATTAGTATTGATTTTAATGTCAGTTTACATGTAAGTCTTAAGCAGGTTTCTTTTTATGTGCTAAAATTACCTTTGATAATACCTAACATTAATTTTAGAAAACTATCCCCAAAATATGTGATTGTAGCATTTTTAATAGTTTTGTCCCAGTTCTCCCTGACTGTGCCACTTCACCCCTACTTCCGTAGTTCAAAAACAAACTCATGTAACCCACTTTTTTAATGTTTCAATCTCTTCAGTATACTTTCCTGTACAATTCCAGAGAGAAAGACGAACATGACATGGGTTTTGAATGTTTGGGGCCATAAAATTGAGTCATCCGTATTTTGGATTAGATTATCATCATTTTGCATGTTTTTGGCGCGTTTTTGTGGTTTTCAAGCCGATTCGCAGCCATTAGGGCGCCGGCAGCTTGAAAACGAGCACATGAACCCCCCCCCCCCCCTTTTTTTTTTAATGTGTTTACCTCTTTAGAAAGCATTCCCCTACAACTTTGCAAATTTTCATGAAAATGACATGGATTTTGAATAAAGTGCAGCTTAAACTGCCCTTTTATTTTTCATGTAGATTCCAAGCCTCTAAGATATGTTTTTTTTTTCTTTTTGGCACCATTTTCGCTACATGAGGGCGCTACTAGTTTAAAGATATGTACAGGTGGCCCAGTTTAAACGGTCTTTCCACCTTTGTCATACATTTCGCTACAAATCTGGAAGTTTTGATGAAGTTTAATAGGGTTTTGACAGAGTAAAAGTGATTTATACTCTTTTGTCGAAATCGTGAGGTCTAATAGAGGCCTAAATCTCTTGATTGCGTCATTTTATCTGGCATCCAATTATGGCAACTTCAAAGTCCCATTGAAAAAAAAAGCACATGAACCTATATTGTTTTTTGCATTTTAGGCCTACATAGGTACCAAAGTAACCCTATGCGAAATTTGGAGAAAATGACAAGGATTTCATTTTAACTGTGGAACGTCCTTAAGTTAAAAGTTAAAAAAAAACATGCAAAACCTGCCACTTGTCTATATAAGCAATACTTACACATTGCAAAACTTCCCTCTATTATGTTTATTTCACTATTTCCCCCCCCCCCCCCCCCCCCCCCCTATTCTTGTCAAACTATGTTGAATTTATTGTACTTTATAAAACGGGTTCAAGGATGTAGCCAATAGCGAGTGCGTATGCATGTCACGTGCTCATTCTTTAATTCTACGTAACCTTCCAGCCGTGCATTTTTGTGCAGCACTGTGCATTTTGGATGCATCACTTGTACCTCTAGCGCGTAAAAAAACTGAGATGCCATGAAATACGCGTTCTTTTAAAGAGAAGTACAGACTGGCACGAGGATTTTGATGCGCTTACTCAGGGATGCATGATGTGATGTCATAATAGAAAGCAGATGTCTGTGCGATCCGAGGAAATTTGGAGGATTCTAAAGAAATATTCCACTATAAAGTCATACTGCCGACCCGTTTTATAAAAACAAGTAATGCACGGATTTAAATACGTGATGTTAGTGGCAATGCAGGCATCTCGGATATTCACAATATTATGCGAAAGCACATTGTAAATACCCTCGAGTGCGCTGCATCGCCACTAACACACTCACGTCTGTGCATTATTTGTATAAAAATTATTTACTTTCTATTTGAGTTCTTCTTTTCTCTAATAAAGAAATTATATCAACAACTTCCCCTTGCCTCTCTCTCTCTCTCTTTCTCTCTTTCTTAATTCTCTTTGACATGATCTCTTTGGAATGATGCTCTTTCACCTACCTTTTCTTTCTTTCAAAGTTATTCATACGAAAAATTTCCTTTTATCCCATGCACGTTTTCAATTTTCGTATTCTTGATCTCATGCTTATATTTTTTTCATAAAACTTCCTTCTTCATGGTAATAAAAGCATCATGATAACAGAATATGACAATTTTTTCAACAATGTTCAGCACAAGAATGTCATGCCATCAAGTTATTAATTTTTTTTTTATTTTTGTGACACCGACTTTTTTATGATTGCATTTATGTTCAATCGGTATAATGTAAGTACTTTGATGCGGGTTATTATAAAATATTCCACTTTACCATGTATACAATTAACACCGATATACATCTTATCTACATCTTATCTACAAATTTGAATTATTATACATTGTAGTGTGATACATGAGACTATCACTTCTTAATGGTAGAGGCTACCCTGGGTAAACAAAACATGTTACTATTATTATCATTATCAAGTTATAATAATAATTATAAGAAAACCTACACATGACTATTTCCTTCACACGATCAGTATGGTATACTGTTCACCCCTCGTATGCTTCATGAGATTCCCCCAAAATTGCAAATGGGATCCTGATCTGCATGTCTACCTCACTTACTGTGCCGATGGCACGCATATGTGACAAAAAGACCATGCACTCTTTAATGAAACATTACTCCACCAAGAAAGATGTATATGGTGATAAAAACATATCAAAGGTTACAGGATGAATTCTAGTAATTGAAATATCTATCGGTCATTATGCTAGCATAGACAATTTTTAAGAAAAGTGCATATTTTGGACAGGATCTATTCTCGCTTTAGCATAAAACAATAGCAAACAAATGAGAAACGAACACGTAAAGGTCCAGAGGGAAACACAGATCTGTTTCATAATAATGTTTATGCATTAATTGGTATGAACAGATAAAGTAGGACTATTGATATTATTGAAGGAGTAATAAATTTTCTACAACTTTTGTGCACAAAACGTCTGTTCAGAAGTTACGGGTAAAGTACAGGCATTTGAAAAGTAAACATTGGTCATACTTTGATTAAATCTCGGAACAAGCAAAACACCTTGGCACCGTAAGAGTTAAAAAAGCTTGCATGTTTGGGAAAGTTAAAGGATATCATAACATACAGTATCCAACAGAAGTGAGGACACCCTTTAGAAAATGTTAAAATTCAAACGTAAATTCTTAAATAAATGTATTACAACTATGATAGAGAAGAATGAAATTCTGTGACTGGTGTATTGATAAGAAGTATCTCTTCCATAACAATAATGTAATAGCTGAAGGATTTTGTTTAAATGTGGGGCAACAAAAGTTAAGCACACCCTCAAGGGTGTACTCACTTTTGTTGGATACTGTATGTGTATGCAACTCTACAATCATGATACAGAAACAAGTACTATTGCCAAACAGTGTCAAAGAAAATAATCTAAGTCTAGAGAATGCATCTGCCTAGTGAACTTTACATACCGCAGAAAATTATTTTTTTTTTGGGGGGGGGGGGGGGGGGGGGGGTAGGGGTGATTTTTTCCCGGGTCTGCGCAATCTTTGATTCGAATACGATACAGCCCTGCTCTATACCACGACTGCAATGCTATGGCATTCAACAGTCAACACTATGTGTCATGTTCAAATAGAGTGAAACCACGGATCATATATAGATCTAAAATTCTCCATGTGTATCTAACGAAAATTTTGTGATGTATATCGTTAAAAGCTGCATTTATCAATTACTTAGATTTAGCTTGCAAAAACAAATCGAATAAATAGTATATTCGGGCATTTTATGTGTGGGCGCGCGTGCATGCGTTTGAACATTTTCTATTAGTGTATAGGATGAAGCGATAGTTTAGAATGGAATGAAATCGAAAACATCTCCTTTTGGCATGTTTGGTGAATTAAGACGCTAGTTGGTATGGATTGGCGTATACTGCGGGTATTTGATTTCTTCAAATCGAAGCCAAAACAATGATGCGTTCGACAAAGTTAAGCAACACTTTGTTCCATGCACTGATATTAATACTAATAAAACGTTGTAATAATTTCAACCTGGTAACTTATCGCTCAGCAGTGTGAGTAAATAAAACGCAAGACCTTTTGACTGTTCATTGTTATAGCTTGGAAGGTTAAGTCTGTTTTATCATTTTGATGCCATTTTTACGAACAATCTTTTTCTGGTTGAATGAACGGACTGGGAAAACTACCCGCGATAAAGCCCACCATACATGCCCTTAAACCAAAGTCCACCCGAAAAGTTGCAGTGTTTCAGTAAAAGGAGTTAAATTTGAATAGCATTTAAAGAGAGAGAGAGAGAGAGAAAAAAAAAAGAAATGAGCAAAATCGGTCAAAGAATTAGAAAATTACACTCATTTACATTTTTTAGTAAATTAGTTTCGGCTCTCCAAATTGGCAACACTGATGACATTTTCTAACCCCAATAGTCAATGTATCTTCAGAGGAATTGCTTTTTATATAACATACTATGACTATGGGGTGAGAAAATGTGTAACTTCCAAGAAAACTGAGAAAATATGCTCGCATATGATGTCATCAGTGTTGCCAATTTGCAGAGGCGAGAGTAATTTACTAGAAAATGTAAATGAGTGTAATTTTCTTATTCTTTGACCGATTTTGCTCATTTCTTTTTTTAAAATGCTGTTTAAATTCATCTCCTTTTATTGAAACAGTGAAACTTCCGGGGTAGACTTTTCCTTTAATACTTGGAACACATAACAGGCCTACCCCGTATTCATTTGCATTGCTCGGGCATGGAAAATTTCTCATTATTATTTTGGTCCCCCTTTATTTAGTCATGATTTGAAGGTCCAAAACTGGATCAAAATAATCGGAGGAATTCTTCCAAACCTTATAGGAAACATCGATATCAATAATTCAAGAAATAAGCCAAATGTATGACAAACGATTAGACATTCTGAAAAGTACATTAATAAATGATCCACAAGGCAAAAGTAGCGAGCGCATTATTGCTGACATGATAAGTTAAACTGATAGTTTGTTTGGATAGCTCTTATGGGTTTTTTTTCCTCTCTCTCTCTCTCTTTCTCCTCTTGCTCATAGTATAAAAGTATATATACACTATTTCAAGACGAAATGTGATTATTTTCGATTTGTGTTTTTTTTTTTAATTCGACTTTCTCTTCGTTATTTTCTGTTCTGCTTTTTTTTTCCTTGAAAAGAAGTTAATGAACTTAAATGATATAATTATAGTGAAATAAATGGAGTTATATAATCTGACTAATTTTTAAGCGATTACACTGATAAAACATATTTATTGCTATTATTTTGGTTTTTATGTTTTATATTTCGAAAAGCTTGTTTTATTATTTTTAAAAAAATCTGAATTGGCATGTGGCGGTCCTTTTTCTTAATGCTATATTCTCTGAATGTAACTATGACATGCATGCTCATCTTTTGTTGCTTCCTAGTGCTTGTTTTATGTTCCGTTTTGTTATTATGTTCTGTTATGTTTTATAAATTGAAAATGATCCTGAATGTTTAGATTTATATCAATAAATTTTGAATTTGAATTTGAATTTGAATTTGAATTTGTTCTTGTTCTTCAGCCCACCCCCCCCCCCCCCAACCGATGAAGCGCCGCGGCCTCTGAGGGAGGATGAATTCTTGAACTGTGAATTCTAACAAGCTCAAACCTTAGGATTGAAAGTTATGACTGAGGGGAACACTGGGAAGGGACCCCCCCCCCCTCCCCCGTCCTCTGACTATTGAGAGAAACTAACCTTTCACCGAGGAAAGAAAAAATAGGAAAAGATAAGATAACATTAGCAGTTAACTTATTTCTAACACCCCTCCCCTTCTTGTAAGGTAGCCTTTAGCAACATCCTTTGCGGCAAAACTGACTTTACCCCTTAGTAGTGACATATGAGAAGAGAAGTGACAGGAGGAGCACCGTGAAGCTCCCCTTCCATACAGGCGAACTGTTGCAGAGGTTTGAATCGCAGACACAAGCGTTACCGCTACCGGATAGGAAGGTAACGCCGGAGGGAAGCATGTCGTTGATAGTGTCTCGCTCGGTGTTGATTACCTGTTGCAACTCGTTGCCGCTAAGGCAGTAGTCAACGGCTGCTCCACAGGTTCGCAAGAGAACATCAGCGGACACTCTTCCGTCTGAAATTCAGGAGAGATAGTGGTCGTTTTAGTGAAAAAAAATGTTCTTTAGCAAAATATGGATCAGCATTTGCCAATCTCTACTGTCGTGTTGGGATCGGATTTTAGTGTTTAGTTCAACCGTCCAGCAACAGAGAACATGTACATTGAATACACGAATACTCAAAGTTAAAGGATAAGGTGTAACATTTATTTAGGTGATGTATAACTCGAACATAAGAATTACAGAAGCCTAAGAGTAAGTCTGATGGTGACTGTACTCTGATGTAGTCCGAAGTATTCTGAAGTATTCTGGTTCTCTCTGTCTCTCTCTCTCTCTCTCTCTCTCTCTCTCTCTCTGATTGGAGTCCTGAAGTGAACCCCTTTTATAATGGGTAAACCCTCTACTGGGAGTTGGTCAACCTTGAGCTCTTGACCAAAGGCCTAATGTACGTCATAACTCAGTATTGGGGGAGTGGGTCAGTTATCTGGAAGGAGTAATGTAGTGAATAAGAAGACCATAAAGTGACCAGTGCGTCATAGCTTTAGTTGGAAGATGTATGAGTAATACTTTCTGAAGAAAAGTGAAGTTTGTAAACATTTAGCTTCCTGTAGAAGTATTGATTAAGTATTGATAAATTATAGAAAATGTGAAATTGGTCTTATTATCACATAACACTACTCACGTGTTAATTGAGTACGTAGTATTATGCGAAGATCACTATGGTTTGTATAGAGTGGCGTAACTACGGGGGGTGGGGGGGGGGGGGGTCACTCTCCACATGGCCTGCTACCCACCCGTGTCCGACAACCTCAGAAATGCACCCTAAATGGCGTAACTATATTGTAAATTTGCAACCCTAAATGGCGTAACCCATGAGAAAAGCCACCCTAAGTGGCGTGACCAAGGAAATCCCCTAATTTGATACCCTAAGTGACGTAAACATTGAAATCGATTAATTTGATAACATAGAGGTCTACTGCTGACTGATGTTAAATTGATATTAAATACAACAGGTATAAATTCCATTTTTTGAAGTTATTGAAAGTAAGGCCAACATGATTACTCTCAAGGACACCTCTCTTAGCCACTTTGTATAGCCATCTTTAGCCTTAATTAATGAATGCAAGTGGAAAATGTTGCTTTCCTTGACTGAATTTGCAACCCTGAATGGCGTAGATCTACTTAAATTTGCACCCCTAACTGGCGTAATCTGCATAACCAAATTAGCAACCCTAAATGGCGGGAAGAGTGAGAAAAGGCTACCCTAACAGGCGATTTACCAGCGAAAGGTGCTGAAGAGCAACCCTTTTTGCCAAAGACGTCGACGACGCCTGAGTGCCTGAAACGGGACCCTTTTCGACGCTTTTTCAGGACACGGGTGCGTAGCAGGCCATGTGGAGAGTGACCCCCCCCCCCCCCCCCCATCGGCTTGCAAAAAAAAAAAAAAAAAAGGAGAAGGAAAGGGAAAAGAAAGGGGGAAAACAAGGAAAAGGGAAATGGTACATTTTCCTTGCGAGATGCTATTATGAAAGGAATTAGTTTGCATCTTGTGTCTCATTCTGATGTTATAGGCTGCTATTGTTCCCAGGGCCGTAGCTAGCGGAGGGGGGGGGGGGGCGGGGGGGGTGTGACACCCCCACACCCCCACTGCTCAGGATATCGTCGGTAAATTTTGCGCTCCCGTCGGGAAAATGAAAAAGGGGGAGAGAAAAAAATGAGAAGGGGAAAGAAAAAAGAATAAAAAAGGAGAGGAAGAAAAAGAGAAAAGGAAAAGGAGAGAAGAAAAAGGGAAAAAGAAAAAAGAGAAGGAAGAAAAAGAAAAAGAAAAAAAGAGAGGGAAAGAGAGGGGAAAAGGAAAAGAGGGAAAAGGAAAAAAAGAAAATGGATGAGAAAAAGGATGACGACAAGGTAAAGAGAAGAAAAAGTTTCGGAGAGATAAAGAGAAGTTCCGAGGTTGTGCTTGCGCGGGTACGACGTTGAGTCGGGGGGAATGATGGACCATGTCGGGTCAGGAAGGGCTGTCCCGGCTGTATTTTGTCGGGTATTCTTGCTTGATCCTTCATCATCCTTGGCAAGTTTTGATATTACGCATTTTAAATGAATAAGCCATTCACGCAAGTAAATATGCTACGTAAGGTAGATAAAACATAGTGAAAAAATATTGGTCAAATAATCAGCATCAGAGCATTTTTTAGCTCAATAGATTCGCGGTATAATACTCTTTCAGATCTCACTAAAATTCTGAG
Source organism: Echinometra lucunter (assembly GCA_029962745.1). NCBI lineage: Eukaryota > Metazoa > Echinodermata > Echinoidea > Camarodonta > Echinometridae > Echinometra > Echinometra lucunter. Next base: position 27,641 of record JAPZVO010000617.1, read on the forward strand.
ACTTCAGGAGCGCGGCAAAATCAAGCATGGTACAGCTTTTTCTCAAGCAAAGTAAACAAGTATTCTGTCATGTTTTCAAATCAAGTCTGAATAGTTACCCTTTTCAAGTAAAGCCTTCTGTTTGCAAAGATGCTTCGGCACACATTTGCCGTTTGCGACCATTGCGATGATGTACAACATATATTGTGACCAAATGGTTGCAACCGATCGCACGACCAATTGTAAAAGGGGTTAACGACCAGATTATTAAAATCTTTGTCTTCGGAAGTTTCAATCGGCGCCGTGCGTTAAAGATAAAAGATATTGGATTAGAATATCCGCCGAAGGATTAGCGGGAGATAATGCCTCAAATGTGTTATTTTCATGTTTAGTAAAATACCCTTTACACGCACCCAAGCTGTTGTAAAAGTATACCCCCCCCCCTTTTTCCTAATTTTTTACATTTTGATACCCTTTTCACTGTACGGGCTTACATCGCCCGTCCGTGAAAAACAACCCTTTTTACACGTTTTTGTGTACGAGCATGGTGTCCACCTTGTATCGGCAGTGCCCCTGCCCCCCAACAATTGACTTATATTTTAAAACTTTAATCGCGTCAGCAGCGAGGATGAAGTAAACAAGGGTTAAAATGAGTCTTTAAAAATGACCAGTTGGCTTTCAAACCAAAACACTACAAGCCTCCAAGCCAACATAATAGAATTACATAAAATGCAGGGGCGGATCCAGGGGCAAATGGGACACGCCTCCCACCTTTGAAAATCCAATTTTTCAGGTGAAATGCCTTGAAAATGCCGAGGACCTTTGGGGGGGGGGGCTGGTCAGCAATTTTTTTTTCCGGTAAAACATATACACCTGAAAGTCTGACCCCCCGCCCCCCTTAAAACAATGCTGGATCCGGTCCTGACATGGATGCCGTTGCATAAACCTTGCTATTATAGTAACTTTGCCATAAATGGTAACTTTCATGGAATACTGGATTTTGATTGGCTGTTGAACAACGTTACCCTGGTAGTTGCCATTGATGGCAAAGTTACTATAATAGCAAGTTTTATGCAACGGCATCATGGATTTATAATGCGTCACAAGTTACAAGGAAACTTAAATTTAAAGAAAGAACTCGTGAATTTCTACTTACACCCTTCCACGTTATATTGAAATGTATAGTCTGCCTTCAAACAGCCACCATTAAGGCTGCAATCGACGGTTTGTAGCTGGCCGTTACAGGACGTGAACCCGGTCTCCGTCTCGGGCAAGTCAAGGACTTGACCGCTGGTGATAGAGAGACAACGGTAGCAGTTTTGTGCACAGACTGTAAATGTAACGTAAACATACGTATATGCTGATGATACGTGCATTTCTAAATCCCTGCTCGCTCAAGAAATCATTTGCTGACGTTGAGACCAGTTAGCTAATTTGGGATAGGCTCTTTGAGTTGCGTTTCATGAAACCGAGCATAAGTGTTTCACCAATCCGTCTTTGCCAAGACCAGCGACAGCTTCCCTGACGAATGACTTGTCGCTCCTCCGAACGTGTCATATCTGTTTAGCACGCCATCACAAGTCGCCTTTTCGCCGGCTACGGGCAGCTCGGGGGCAGCGAAGAATAAAGAATCTTAATTTCATAAATAAAAATAGTTCTTGGGTTCTAGACTCTCATTCCATAAACAGTTATTACTAATGTTGACATAAAAGTATAACTGAAATAACCTGAATGTCTTAGCGACGTTTGAACCCTCCAGCAATTAATTGAGATTAATATCGATTATCCTCCCGTCAGTCTCCCATGGAAAACGGAGCAGTCTGTATTTACAGGCCCGAAAGTTCGATGACAATTCAACATGTATAAACTTCTTCCATATTTTCCTTTTTTGCAGTTCAATGTTTATCGAAATCATATAAATGTATTCGTTAATGAATTCATATCAAAATTTGGATCGCAGAATATTCCAATTTAGTATTTCTCAAAAAACAAAACAAAATATGGGTCTGCTTTCAATAATTTGTCAGTTACAGTATCCTCTTAATTGCAAATCTAAATTCGGAAAGCGGAACAGCAGCTTTCCGTTTATCAATTTTAAAAATTCTCAGATATCACAATTAATGTAGTTTTTCACGTGAATGCAATGTTTGTATTATTTGTATCAAATCCCATTGATGTTTTCTATACTTTTCCAACAATTGGAACAAAGTTGAGTCTAATTGTGTTGGAATAATTGAAGTTAAATCCAGTGGATTATGATCAAAGCTATATTTTTCAGCCGGGAGTATCGACATCTTGGATTGAGATGTCAGGCTTTCGTGAAACACTTTGTCAGGTCCATGACATCTCCGTAGATCATCGACAAGAGATATGACTGTCATGGAGTTGGTTTCATGAAACGCCCCCCTGGCCCTTGAAAAACGATGTTTAGTCGT
>JAPZVO010000618.1:0-30054 GCA_029962745.1 Echinometra lucunter
CTATGATAGCAATTCTTACTGGAATGGCAACTTTCATTCTAAAAGCCAAGCAGGAAGCAGAATTCTTTGTTGCCATGTAGTTACCATTCCAGCAGGAGTTGCTATCATAGCAACTTTTTATGAAACATGACCGTACTTGATTGACATGATTTCAATAGTTCTTTATGCATGTTATGGATCCTGTTTGCCTCATGTTGCAAAAATCGGGGTCCGCCCACTTGACCGAAGACCCCGCGGGGCCAACTTTTCTCGTATTGTATTTTCCTTCATCACAAATAATGCGCTATCGGTATTTAAAATAATTATATCTCCTTTAGCATGTTTAGTCCTCGTTTCCGGAGGTCCTCCTGGTCTTTAATACTTCTTAAACTTCCTTCTGGCACAGGAATTGATTAGAGCGGTGTTGATATTAAGCAAATAATCACCGTTGGTGAAGGTGATGGACAAACTATCACTTCCGAGGCGATCTTGATGTAGCTATCTTTCCGAAGCGAAGCTGAGGAAAGATAGCATGTACATCCAGATCGCCGAGGAAGTGATAGCTTGTCTCGTCACCTGAAACCAAAAGGTGATTATTTGCTTCATATTCCTCATCTGCAATCATTCTAGAAAGAAAAATGAACTACCCTGTAATAACGTTAGATTCACTTCTCTACGAGAAGTACGAACACCCTGCGTACACCTACACGTCACGTCGGCTGGCCAAATGACTTTAGCTTAATTGTGATGTCACAAAAGAATTTATCGTTGCATGTGATGGAGAAAAATGGAACAAAAAAATCAGAGTGGCAACGTACTTTTATTTCGTGCGTTCTGAAAATAACCGATAACCCCTTGTGACACTATAGACTGAAGTGATCAGCAAAACACGAAAGTTTCGTCACTGCGAGTTGACGAATTTTTCTTATCGAGTGATGATTGATGGGGAAATTATACTTAATCACGTGACTGAGTTTTCAGTGACCAATCCTACAGCAAGATTCTATGTATGTGGAATATAATATAGATTACAATATACTATTTTCGGTCTCGCGGGCCTTTGGTCTCGCGGGCTTTCGGTCAAGTGGATTGTCACCCAAAATCATAAGCACCATGTGTTTTACTAGAATTGGTGCACAATAAATCAATTTCTATTTCAACGTTCATAATGTTTTTTTGTCCAGTTTTATGTTTTATGTATCAAAATTTCCTTTACTTATGGAGATATGTCATTCATGTATATCTCACCTCAGTTTCATGGCCTTTCTCGGCATGATCACAGGTTATTGTCAGGTCTTTTTTTCGTTCAATCATAATCTCATCATCGTCGTCCAATGCAGGTTGAAATATTTTTCCTTTCTCGTATATCTAAGCAATGAAACGATATGAAGGGGAAGAAGTCTAGCGGAAAAAAAATATTCCAAAAAATATATCAGGCTAAATCAGTTTTAAAGCGTATATTATACCCATACAAAATATTGAATGCACACTCGAGGTGACGTATAACAGATTTGAAATGTTATCCAGAGAGACAATTGATATAACAATGCTGGACATTCATGTAAAACTTTAAATTGGCATCTGTTAATAACAAAAATGAAAACAGAATTAACGGTATCTGGGAGTACCTTGAAATTTTGTTCCTCTTCTCTTGTCACCCTTTTCTTCATCTTTCTCAATCTTTTTGAAATATTTCATTTCTTTTTTGTTGTGTTTAGTTATTGTTTTTTGATTATCTAATTATATGCAATAATATGCAGTGGTGCAGACAGGTTCTTACACCTGGGGGGATGATTTGCCATTCACGAGAAATCGAGGATCAATTTCGTATACAGATATACACACACGCACACGCACCCGCACGCAACACACACCCACACACATACACTTGAATGCACAGCACCGGCGTAAATCCGCTTTGAGGAGTTGGGGGGGGGGGATGATCGACTTTTTTGCTGATTTTTTTTTCTGTCGAACTCACACTTAAGTATAAACACACGCCCTCATCCACCTTACACACATTTTAATTGTTATCTTGCGAGCGAGCATGCCAAAAATCATACTTTTCTGGTTTTCAATCGCATTTTCAAATAGAAATTCTATAATATGATGAGTGAGCGAAGCGAGCGAGCCAAAAATAACCACTCTTCTGGTTTTCTATCGCATTTTCAAACAAAAATTCTTAAATATGATGAGTGAGCGAAACGAGCCAGCCAAAAATATGCGCTTTCCTGGTTTTAAATCGCATTTTCAAATAGAAATTCCAATTATGATGGTTGTTTATGACAGATTATTAAAAATTTTATTAACGATTAATTCACATATCATTCCTTCCTTAAAAAGTGGGGGGAGGGAGGGATATTTGTACACGCCATCCCCCTCTCAAAAAAGTGGGGGATATATCCCCCATGATGCAATGATGCACAGACATAAATAGAAGATATACGCACCGTGACAAACGAATATAGAATATGGACTGACACACATTATTGCATATTTGCATCACGCTATTTATCTTTTTTTTAAATTTTGTCGTTACACCACTTCAGAAAAACTGACATGGCTGAAATTAACCAAAAGTAATATGAATAAGTTCATAAATCAGAATAATGATCGATATAGTTATGATAGTAATCGTCATTTTAGTCACATTACTATGATGGTGATTATCATGATGATAACTGTTATTATTGTCATAGGCATAACAATAATAATACATTACTAATTATTATTATTATTATTATTATTATTATTATTATTATTATTGTTGTTGTTATTGTTATTGTTATAATGATAATAATTATCATTATCATTATTGCTGTTCCTATCATTTCTAAACATGTTAATTCAGTTTGATTGTAAGCAAACATCCTTCCCTAAAACCTGGGGGATGATTGTACATGTCACATCCCCCCACCTCACAAGGTGGGGGGATGCATACCCCTCATCCCCCCCCCCCCCCCCCCCCGCTGTCTACCAACTGTCTGTCAACTTCCTTACTCCCAATTTTCCTATTACTTCGATCACGCTCTTTCTCCCATTTGTGCCTTCCTCGACTTTCTCCTTTTTCTCTATCTTTACCTCCCTCCTCCCACTATCTTTATACCGTTCTGAACCTTTTTTTTTATTCTTTGAATCTCTGTACCTCGTTTATTTTCATCGTATTATTAAAACTACTTTATGTATTTGGTGTTTTTGCCTTAAGTTGTATATTCTATGTAATATAATAATATTCTGGATTTATATAGCGCCTAATACATCTCAAAGAGAGTCTCTAAGCGCTTTACAGATAGTTCCTTGACATTTTCTCCGGCGACAATTGCTCCCATGGAAATTCTGCACGTTAAGCCAAACATAAAACCTAACCCCAAACCTAATACTAACCCTAATCCTTATCCTCACATTATTCTGAACCAAAAACCCTCCTACAGTCCTAATCCTAACCCTATGTCCTCGGAGAAATTAAGGCAGGACCAAATGTCGCAGGAGTATGTCACCTTACAGGGATTATGTCCCTTAACCAGGACCATGATGGAAAAAAAGCCTTGTGCTGATCATATTTTATATGCTGAATAAGTATTTGCAAATTAAAAAAAGTAAGGCATGGTTACCAAGGCTTGAGGGGGTTTATTTTGAAGCTGTAATACCATGAGAGGTTTTCTGTTTGGAGGCATAGTGTTTGGAAGATATGGCATACAGCACATCAACTTTCCTCTTCCAAATATCCAGTCCCAAATCATGGTCAAACATCCATAGGAAAAATGCTCCAACATTAGCTCAAAGTGATTGTGATGGACTTGGCATGTAGACTGTGTCTGTGGAATGCGTTCTCTTTTGCCTGTAGCCATTATAGGGGATCAAAGAAAAGAGACATGAACAAAAAGTAAACTAGAAGCCTGTTAATTAACTAACTGATCAGAAACGTGTATGCAGGCGATTTGGTAAGCATGAAAAAATTGGGTAATCATAAACTCATAAAAAGCAGTTATATGACAAAACTTGCAAATGTAAAAATGCATACCAAAATATTAACGACCAGTCTTAAGTTACTAAAGGGCAGCAATCATATTGATTCCCCGTTGATTTGTTAGCTTGTGACCATGGTGAACCTTATAAATCCCCTCATAAAATTGTTTTAATAATAAATAAGTAATTCTAACAAGTTATACCACTAAAGGAGTTACATGAGTTATTTGTGCATCGTCTTTCATGTGATTTCACTGCTTCAAAGCCTTTAAGCCTTCAGTGTCTCTATGTAAATACGAACCAATCGAACAATGACAAAGTTCTGCGTAATCACTGACCAGGATAAATCATCATAAATCAAGCTCTTTGATAATACCTGCAATTTCATGACTCCATGAATGAAGTACTGTCTTCACTCTTTTAGGATCGTTGAGGACAGCACAGTGTGGCATGATCAGCTTTACAGGTTTCTTGAAGTTTAGGCCTGATGGCAAACACTTGAAAACAGGACTAACAACCATCTCATCTTCTTCCAGCTCAATGTCTTCTGGTAGCTCTGTAAAGACCTCTAGGGTTATCTTCGTTGGTGATTCTACCTCTAAGGCTCCAGGGGGGATGCGTAGAATACAGCCGTGGGTCTCAAGGGATAACTCTCCACCTTGGTGATCAAACAGATCTTCAACGTGGTTACCGTCTAGAGGAAAATATCACAAAACACCATAAAGTATGTGATATTTCACTTGAATAAAACATAACTGATTTTAACACAACATGAAAGAAACTAGTCTACATTAAATCGAGCATAGCATGAAGCCTTGTTGAGTTTCTTGACTGATGTGCGTGAGAAAATTATAGGCCTCGTTATTATTAGTCAAAGAAATTTATTTAACTCAAGGGGACCCTTAACTTTGTATGTGTTGATTGTAATTTCTCCTGTAATCATGGTAACGTTACTAGAGTGCAAATATATTACATATACCTCCCCATACGGCACATTTTTAAATTATTGTTATCTTTTAATTATTTCATTTATTTTTAGGTTTTCCCCTCCAATTTCGCACTTAGTGCATGCAAGAGTATAAATAGTTGATCGAATTTCGCTATAGGGCAACCAAAAATTCAAATTAGTCATTAAAAATCGCCATAGGGCAGCCAAAAATTTATAATGGGCATTCAGATTCGCCACAGAGTAATCAAAAGTGTAAAAACATCATTCAGATTCGCCTTATTGCATTCAAGTTAGCATGGAAGAACACGTGACAGAAGATAGAGCATTCACTTTCACCATAGTGTATTAATGTTCATAATTAGTGCATTCAATTTAGCACTGTCTTTACATGACTTGTATAGACCAATTTCACCTCCGGTTTATGTATTTGGGCCTCTATCGGCGACGTCATTGCTGCGGTGGGCAAGCGCGCTGACCGCGATTGGCTCTGTGTACAAAATGAAGTTAAGATATGAGATATGCCCTGATATTGTTCCATTTACTTTATTCTAAATCAATAAAATAAAGCATGGATACATGGGTAGATGAGACGATAGCCATATCTGACAGATGATGGTATGATGTATTTTTGTACTTTCGATGGTTTTTCAACATAGTTTTGTCAGTAAAAGTTCGATTGCAGCATAGAAGCTGTAGTAAACGGGAGCCCTCAGTCTTACCCTGTTACAAAGTCATGTTTTCACTCATTAAATTTTACACCAAAGTACATGATAATGTTTCTTGACTTCAAAGTCCTTTCTGTTGATGTTTTTACCCACTGGCAACGAATTCCTTCACGTTGCTTACAGAAACCTGTGTAGGGAGTACGGCTTCTCACACAAACAGGCTACAGATCATGAGTCAAAAGCGAGTGAATTTCGCATTCAGTTAGCTTCCAATTTTAAACTTTCTCCAATTCTTATGGCATTTGAGCACCGCACAGCTACAACCTGAACTTCCCTGATACTTTCTCATTGCAAATATTAAAAGAAATCTGCATATATTGGTCAAAAGAGACAAAAAATCGAACGCATGTACATAACGCGCTCTTGACTTGTGTACTATAAAAGTTGGAGCGCCCACCGCAGTATGTCAAACTGTGTGAAACAGTCTGCTGCCCTCTTGCGTTGTGGAATTGGTCTACACAGTATATACAATATGAAAGAAGAAAATCATGATATTGTATACATGCTATGATTTATGCCTCTATAGTCAATGCATATAATTGAAGAGATGGTGCAAATGACCACAAGAAAATATACATTATGAAAGAAAATCATGATATTGAATACATGCTATGATTTAAGTCCCTAGTCAATGCATGTAATTGAAGAGATGGTTCAAATGACCACTAGAAAATATACATTATGTAAGAAAATTTACAAAGATAAAAAAGGCATGAATTAACAGAGGGAAATGTAAGGAAAATTTGCCTCTGTTAATTCACATGCCTTTGGGCCATCCGATAAATATGATTTTTATTCAGCGACTTAACATGCTTAATATAGACAAAGTATGCACATAGAAGTGGAAGAAGATATAAACCTGAGGCTGAGAGAGATACAAAAACAAATAGAAAAAAGTCACATGTGCTAAATTGGATGCAAAAATTGTATAACTGGATGCTTTAACTTAGCTCGAGGGGATTTCATGGGCGAACTTGGTTGCACTATGTACGAATTCGTATGCCGATTGGCGAATTTGGTTGCCCTAAAGTGATTATGAATGCCAATTGGCCATTTTGGCTGCACTATAGCAAATATGAATGCCGATAGGTGATTTTGGCTGCCCTATCCGCGAATTGAATTACGTATTTACACTTTCTCATGCACTCTGTGCGAAAATTGAATGACCTATCTCTACTCTTGCATGCACTAAGTATGAAATTGGACGGGAAAACCTATATTTATCTATATATTTGTTTCTTTTATTGATTAATTTATTTCACTGATTTTTTTTTTTGGATGGGGGGGGGGGTAAGCAAAGGGATTGACAAAGTATTCAGAAAACAAGAACGGGTGAACACACAGCTTGGTATTGAGAAAATGATACTTGGTGTTAGATCACAGTAGTTACAAAGTATCACAGCACCTTCACAAAACATTTCATTTTCAAATACCCTTTCAGTATATATTTTTCAACAACAGCAAAAATAAAATCCACATTAGCCTGTAATCATCTAATTGTTATCCTACCTTTTATGTCTTCAGTGCTGTCATCATCATCTCTGACGTCATCAATCTTCTCTTCACTCTGTTCAGGACTTCTCTCTTTAGGATCATCTTCAACCTCATCTCCTTCCCGGCTTGCATTGCTCTCTTCATCTGCCTCATTGCCGAAATAGGAATCAGCCTTTTCCTCGTCACCTGACTCAATGCCACCCTTTTCCTCTTCTGCTCTGCCTTCCATCTCTTCTTTCATCCTTAGAAGAAAATTATGATTCTAAATTAGCCCAGATATCAGTGATGTGGTCGAGTTTGGCAGTTCCGAGTCAAGAGGCGAGTGAAACTTTGCCTTCCATAGCATATGAATTATTTAAAGTATACATTACAAACATTTTTACATGTTCCCCAGAAATTTTACTCCTTTGAATTTAGAGAAAGAAGAACTCATATAATAAGAGTCTACTTTTTGAATTTTTGTATTGGTCAGTGAGACAATTTTTAAAGAGAAATATCATTATTGCATGATTAGGTATAAATGAGTACTGATGGTACAATAAGTCTATACCTGCCGTAAATAATGTTAACTTAAATGTTACAAGATTGACTTCAGAAGTATTATTTCCTGTAACTTTCATCACCCAGTCGCGGAGTGTTTCAATACTTTTTAATCAATGACCTGCAATAAGAGACAGGCTTTCATTTCAGGATGGACTTTAGTTTGAAATAAAACAGAATGTTAAGAATCAGAGCCACAAAAACGAGGTCTTACAAGACTTACAGTAAGACATGTCTTGGCTCATGTTTGTTTTGTACTTTAATCCACCTTGGGGCTTCTGCCTTTTAAACCAAACCCTACAAACAAACAAGTTTGGTAACTCCTGCATGATCGATTAAATCAGTTTTGTCATGACATAATTATCGCTATCATGTTTATCCCTCATTGAAAATGATAGAATATTCCATTTGCAATTTGCAATGTGCGTTTTTTTTTTCATGGAATAATTAGGGGCAGTCAAAAGTGAAAAGTTGCAAAATGCTTTGGTATTGTCTGGCAAATCTTGCCTATAGATGTCGAGTAGAGCTGCAGGGATTTCAAGACGTTAGGAGGTTGATGAAGCGCACTGTTTGCTCAGTAGTTTTTCAGGGGACACCCGGTCCTTGGTCTGTGTTTGACACCACCAGTTTTAATGTTCCCCACTATATGCGAGGACATAGTCCAAACTGCATTACATTTTTTTTTGGAGAACTCAATCTTTGATATTGCCAGTGTCATTTTCAACATTAAATGTAAACCAAGCCACAATGCTACGGAAAAGTTGATTACCAAACAGTAATGAATCTTGCCTGACATTTCATTTCATTTTTAGGTTATTCAGAAGCAACAAAACTCGCATGCTCCCATGTCAAAGAAAGAGCAGTGCTCTGCTTGCAAGTGCATTGTGCAGCTTTTCACTTTGATCTGCCCCTTTTCTTAAGTACTGCCTATTCCATGATTGCAAAATTATAATGACATCATTTTAACCCCGATTAATGAATTCCCAAGCTCCCAATACTTTAATACATGGACCATATGGTTCCTGTATAGTCATCAGGAAAGAGAATAAGGACACCTTGCTAATTTTACTGAACAAAACGAAGAACATGAAGAATATGCCTTGACAAGAGAGATATGATCGATCAAACTTGAGTTTACAAACTTTGGAGAGGTTTTTTGTTTTGATATTATCGCTTTATCATATTATCCTTTTATAATAAGCACACCTTGCCCTCTTTAAGTGTTCCAGCTTCTTTTAGAATCGCTCATTTCAATCGATTTTGAATCGCATAGTCTGTATAATTTGCTGACCCTTTATATCGGTTATTATTTTGTGAGCGTTTGGTAGAGAATACGCATGTTATACGCCTGGTACCGAAGGAATTCTGACCTATTTTCCCATTGCTTGGGCTATAATGCTAGTATTATGTTATATCATAATCATCTGCAAAAGATGCTGGGCGCAGTCAAGAGTTCCAAAGTTCAATTTTTCATTTACAAATTTTGAAAGAAATCAAACATACATAAATATACATAATTTTTCATACAATAACAGAATACGTTCACAAATTTGAAATATAAAACAAAGCCAATCTACAAAAGTATAATACAGAATAAGCTGTTATAGACATGGAGGGATCCACTAAAATGTAATGTTTGTAGAGTCGAAAATGTTTTTGCGATAGATTAAGGAACCTTAAAAAGTATGAAACATGAGGCTATGCTTAATATAAGTCATCATGGTCATGATCAATTTAGCGCAGGCCTCCTAAAGATAAAGCAGGGCCTACAGGAATAAAAGCAATTATATTGATATAGGGATAGAAAGTTAAAAGAAATGCCAGTAGGTATACGTTTGTTTGTTTGTTTTTATGTTATTAAAATATTCCCATCTATTGTTCTATATCCCATTATTATTTTTTTAAAGAATACTTACCCTAGAATCTCCTTGAATGAGTTCAGTAATGATTGTATGTCCCGCTGGGTTACTCCATTGAGCCTAAAGCATCCCTCGGTCACTTGAGGGAAGGGCTCCTAAATACGTAGTAAATCATAAACATGATAATAATCATAACTGTCATAAAGATGAAAGTAACTCAAACCGATTGTATTGTTCATAATTCGGAGGAAAATTACTTACATAATTATGAGAGGGGAAACAATGCAACTACAGGGCCAGCATTCCAAACGAAACAAAATCTACGCTTTAAGTAAATTTAAATTACAACTGAACAAATCATTGTCTAGAACACGAGCTTAAGCCACTGACTATTGAATTCTTTCATTTAATTCCACTGATATAATACAGAGGTTATCCAATTCCAATAAGCAAAGCATTTATTATAACTTTATCATTTCCAGAAGTCTACCTTCATAGGATCCAAGAATATTACATTTCAATTAATTTAAAGGTTATAGCAATTGAAAAGTTACTGGCATGGTAGCTAGAGCTAAACTACTGTTCACAGATGAAACTCATTTTTCATTGCTCTGTATATTATAGTACAAGCCTACCTTGGCAAGCGATGCCCTTTCTTCGATTGCTGTGTGGAAGTCATAATGTGGACAAATGCTGTTCAATGTTAAATCATTCAGAACAGGCATGGAACAAAGAGCTTCTGCCAAGTCACGTGATGCTGAGGGGGACAACTCCCTGAATCCCATATAATCCGAGTTTTGCTCAAGACAGAGTTTGGTGATCTACACAGAAATCAATTCATATAAACCGTATCAATGTGGCAATACATCGAAGATTGAATGAATCTACTCATCCAAGCTACACACACCCTCCCCTGATCATGCAATGTAGTTAACGCTGAGCCAGCTGGGTGGAAATTTTTTTTTTCAAATAAAATAATAAATGAGTTCGAAAGAATACAAATAAACAGTCCTTTTCCCAAGAAATTAGCCATCGCTGAAAAAGTAAAGTATCCCTTCGTTCAGATAACGATAACAATAACCTTTCAATCTATTCCTGACATCTAACCATGCTAACAGTGGCTATACCGTAGCAGCTACATGTACAACAACTACCTTATTACACATAAAACAATTGAAATATAAACCCCTTGAATGTGTTCTGTTTTTTTTCTTCTGGTTTTTGTGTTTGTTTTGTTGTTGAATTGTTTGTTTTAGGATATTTTTGTTGGGGTTTGAAAGTCACAGGAGAGTAGGGTAGTTGTCCTGATCGAAGAGTGCACAATGGTATTGTACCCTTGGAGTGATTTGGCCCGGAGAAGGAGATCTGCATCTGTTAGCAGTATGCATAATGCAAATATCGGGAAAAGGGCTCAGTTTAGGTAGGAGCTGAGTGATATTCGGTCTTCTTCAAGTCGGGAAGTGAGTATATTTTCTACAATGCGAGATTGTGTTCGGTTGATAGAGGTATCGGTATAATTGGAAGCCGGATAAATGAGAGAGAACTTTACTGATGTTTCTTCTATTCACCATTCATTTCCCTACAGCAAATGATTTAAAAGTGAGATGATCATTTAGCATAGTCCTATCATGAAACTTGCACTAAAATGTGTTAGCTACCTAGAATGATATATGATATGAATATTATGCTCTTGATGTCAGTCACTCTCTTCTTTACGTTAGCCATACTTTTACAGAATGATTTGGGAATGCTGCTCGATTTTTTCCGTCTTCATCGGTAAATTCCTTTCATGAAATGAATCAATAAATGTACATTTTGCAGTCATATCCACCTTATTCTTAACTATGCCTTTCTTCATTTCCTGGAAATTTAAATGCATTATTTACATTAAAATGACATAGGCCATGGGCTAGTGGGGGTCATAGTGCACCCCCGGTGTGACTTACGGAAATGGTTATTTTCATGTAGCCCTGGGTCTGACAATTCACAAAACTGATGTTGCCAGCAAAAAAACTGGGATGAAAGATACCCCCCATGGACTTTTTGACCATGCCCACTTTTACAGCTGATTGTAGAAAATTGGGGATATTGACAGTTTGTAGCTGCCCTAACTTTGCAATTCTTCACATGTATATGTTGTATGACCCCTTAAAATGTCGGCCTAATTGAGTTCTACAAATTTGTGCTGCGTTTTATGCAAATTTTTATGGTGAAAAGGTCACCAGAGGTCAAAAGGTCACAAATTTTGACCTTTATATTTCTAAAATAATGCAAATGCGGTGGATTTTTTTCATTCATTCATTTCATTCATTTCATTTATTTCAAATTCTCATAAAAACATTAACAATTTATACATTCGACAACAAAAGGTCATGCATACGTGTACATAAAAAAAAAAAAAAATACAAGAATTTGTAGGAGCCAGCAGATGCCATTGGCCTTTCAAAGGCTGGGCTCCTAAAAAAACCACAGTAAGTAAATTATAATAAAAGAAAGGAAGAGAATTAGATAGGTAATAAGTGGGATTGGTTATTAATACAGGTAAAACAAGATTACGATGAGAATTCATTCATGAGATAATTTCTATATTTACGTTTGAAAGAGGCAAGAGATGAGCAGTTTTTAATTTCAGTCGGTATGGCATTCCACAATATTACACCTGAGTATTTAACCGATTTGCGTGAAGTTTGGTATTTTAACATTGGAATAAACAAGTCATTTGCATGTCTTGCAAAGTGTGTATGAACATCCTTAGCTGTTTTGAACATATTATCAAAGATGGGAGGTAACAAGTTATTATTATACATATACATAAATGATGCAACTTGTAATTTGTATATTTGAAAAATAGTGAGTATCTTAAATTTCAAGAATAGTGGTTCTGAAGGAGTTCTGGGGTGAGAATTTGTTATTGTTCGTAATGCTCTTTTCTGCAAAACATGAACTTGAGATAATAATTTTTTCGCACAGTTACCCCATATCAAAGTACAATAGGATATATGAGGTAAAATAATTGCATTGTATATATTTATCAATATTTTCAAAGGAATAAAGTGTCTTATTCTACAGAGTACACCAATTGCACGAGAGATTTTCCTCAACATATCATTTCTATGAGAAGACCATGTTAGTCTGTCATCAAGTGTTACTCCAAGAAATATGGTATTGGAAACCTGTAATATATTATGGTCATTAATTCTGATGTCACATACATTTTCTAAAAAATTTTTATTTTTCTGCTTAAATATCATATAGTTGGTCTTTTTGGTATTTATAAGTAATTTGTTTGCCGAAAACCATAGTTCTATTTTAGGTAATTCAGAAGAAACTATAGTTGATATTTCCCCAATAGTTTTACCTGACACAAATAGGTTTGTGTCATCTGCAAATATAACTGGGCAAAGTTTTTCACTGACATATTGAACGTCGTTGATATAAAGTAAAAATAATAGTGGACCCAGTATTGATCCCTGAGGAACACCTGCCGAGACTGATAAAAATGTAGAGTTAACACCATTAATACAAACAAACTGTTTTCTATGAGACAGATAGCTCCTTATCCACTCTAAAGGAATTCCTCTTATACCGTAAAATTTCAATTTCTGCAACAAAATATCATGATCAATGGAATCAAATGCCTTTGAAAGGTCCAAAAAAATGCCAAGGCCAGTATCTTTATTTTCAAAAGCTGTGTTAAGATGTTCAATAAATTCAAGTAAAGCCATAGAGGTAGAGTGTCCAGAGCAAAACCCAAACTGTCTATTATATAATATATTATGTTTACATATAAAGGATATTAGCTTTGCATATATCAATTTTTCAAATAATTTGTTAAAAACAGACAGAAGAGACACTGGACGATAATTCGTTAGCAATGATTTATCTCCCTTTTTAAATATTGGCAAGACTTTGGCAACCTTCAAGGCATCCGGAAAGCATCCTGTCTGTATAGATACATTGAAAATATGAATCAACACTGGTGCTACAATATGAATACATTTCTTCAGAACCTTGGTATCTACATCATCATATCCTGGACTTTACCATCTTTTAAAGTTAATGTCATATTAATTAGATCTGTTTCTGTTATACATGTAAAAAATAATGAATTTGGATAATCACCATTCAAAAACTGAGTAGGACTTGTGGAAGAACTAGGCCGAATGTTTGCAATATCCTTACCAATAGAAACAAAATACTCATTGAACACTTGTAAGACATCTACTGGTTCCTCAATATATTTTCCATCTTTTAGAAGAGATGGACAATCAACTTTCTTTTGTTGTTTTAAAATATTGTTTATAACACGCCATGTTCCCTTTAAATCGTTACTTTGACCATAGAATTTCTTTTCACAATAACCACGTTTTGCATTTCTAATGGCATTATTTACAATATTCCTTTGTTTCTTGTAAACACTTTCTCTATATGGGGTGGGGTTCTTTATGAATTTATGATACAAAATATTTTTCTTGCGACAGAGTTTTTCAGAGTATGATCAAACCATAAATTTCTTTTTTCCTTAATATTATTCTTAGGTTTTTGTTTTGGAAAACATATGTCGTACAAAGAACCAAAAACATTAAAAAATGAATTATACAACTGGTTAACATCAGCGACTGAATTATTCAGAAGAAAGTCCCAGTTAACTTTACTCAATTCAATACAAAACGATATTATACTTTCTTCGTTGATATACCTAACACATGGTTCCACGTTGACATTCTGTTTGGAATTTACATTGAAGTCAGTTAACAGAAATATAGGCATATGGTCACTTACAGGGTAAGTAATAATGCCAGATGTATAACCATTACTCATATTGTTCACAAAAATATTATCCAATAAATTTGATGTATCAACAGTAATTCGAGTTGGTTTAGATATTACAGGATAAAAAGAATATGAATTCATGAATTGTAAAAAATCATTAGACGGCATCTCATCACTTATGAAATGATTAATATTAAAATCTCCCATTATATAACATGGTTTGTGTTCATTCACAATTCTAAAGAGGACTGGTTCAAAGGAATCCTTGAACGCAAGAACTGACTGCCCGGGTGGTCTATAAACTACACCAGCAATAATACTCTTCTTGTTAAAAAAAGCTCAATAAATATACTTTCTACTTCATTTTCAAATACTTGCAAATCTTCACGTACTCTATATCTTAAAGAATCCTTTACAAAAATGCCAACTCCACCACCAGGGCGATGACTTCTACCTTTTCCACTAAAACTATATCCATCTAAAGAACAAACTGGCAAGAGTTTTTCTTCTTCTCCTAACCATGTTTCTGTAACTCCTATCACTGAGAAACAGATACTGACATCATATAAACATGACTGCAATTTCTCAATATTCTTTTTCAAACTTCTCACATTAGAATGCAATACCGACAAAAATGAAGAATTGCAATGAGGCAGGTTCCTCAATGCATAATAATCACAATCAACAGTTATATTCAAATCTGCGTCACTCATGAAATATGTTGTAGAGATAATAATTTATAATAACAGTTCAATTTATCTTTGCCTTCACAAAAATGTGATCAAAAGTCTGTTTACCTGCACTTGAATGAAATAATCGAAAAGTTGTAAAATACGGAGTACCGGTATTAAATGTAAAAAACACTCCAACAAGTTTACATTCAACACTATTAAAAAAAAAAAAAAAAAAAAAAAAAAAAAAAAAAAAAAAAAAGAAAGAAAGAAAGAAACACAAAACAAAAACAAGAAAAACTTGATATATGTGGCCTGAAGATAAAAACCACCTCGAACAGACAAAGTTATACTATAAGTACAAGAATTAGAAGTGGGCTGGGTTTTTGCCAGCAGAGTAAATATCTGTTCTTATAATTTCCTCTGGTGTTCATTTGTACCATGTAATACCATGATACAAAAAGTAGAAATAGAGCTACATGTATACGTCTGCTGAATAATAACTGCACAATATAAAGTCCCACGAAAGAGTCTGTGGTAACCAAATTACAATTTCAAAAGAATTTTGCTACGAAATTTGCTACGAATCAACTGTTTGCTTGTGCGACCGTTGCGGTTAGATCTCAGTACAAATACTCGGCCATCAGATGACCAGGCCGCTTGAACTTTCTCACAAGACTGCGCTTCACGTAGCAGGTTGAAATTCCTGAGGGTTAGGTCCTCGTATATGGCAATCTTTGTTCCTTTCAGCAAGCTTCGGTGCTTGATGAGCATCTGTCTTGTACGATATGAGGACAGTTTAACGATAATACCGCGACTTTTCGCTTTGTCCTGGGGAACCTTACCAACTCGATGTGATCTGTCTATCTGATCGAGACGCAAATCCACTTTCATTTTCTTTGCTACAGAGATCACAACATCATCAGTGTTTTCATTCTTCTCTTCTTTAACTCCGAAAATGCGAATGCATGATCTACGCGAATACTGTTCCAATTCGTTGATCTCATGCTCCAAGTGAGAGATGATTTCTTCCTTCTTCTCAAGTTGTTTCTCAAGTGCTGTCGCTTTCTGGATGTTTGAATCTGATATGTTCTGAAGATCGATAATGGCTGATTCAAGCTTTTCAGTTGAAGTGGACATATTGATGTATTTGTTGTTCAAATCTGACTGCACCTCCTGGATCAGCCTGTCAGATTTTTTCATTGATGATTCTAAGTTTGAGATACGAGATTCATAGTTGTTTAATTTTTCTATAATTTCCTTCAACTGATTTTCAACCGCCTCAGCAATAGCCGACAGGAATTCATCACTGGACAGAATATCCTTCAGCATCTTAGTTACATTCTTAGAGGCACTCACATTGGTTTGCAAAAACGTACATACACTCCTGCAGGAGTAAAATCAGTAGAAAAAGTCAGCTCGTACACACATACAGTGTATGAAGTACGATTCTAGTACTGAAGACCACGAGACAGATGTCAAAAACTCAACACTACACAAAAGTCAATACGTGGGACAGCACACATATCAGTTGATACATGGCAAGCAAAGCAAGAGTTCATTTTCACAGACTTCTTACCATATTTTGTTCCAGATGTGACATTCCGGCATTCTTAATTGAATTTACATGGCAAGAGAAAAGGCTGGATCCAACATGAATCTATAAAACTGCTTTACTGAGAAAAATTTAGAATCATAAATTGCGTAACACAGGCCTAGGTCTCTTCACATTCCGCTCAAATTAGTTTCTTATTTTAGATCCCCTGATCACAAAGACCCTATGACAGATTTTTTTCATTGAAATTTGATTAAAATTGAAAGTTAAATATGTCCAATCATGTTCTTATTTAATACCAGAAAGTTAATGTCGCCAGTGAAAAACTGGGATGGAAGATACCCCCATGACCACGCCCAGTTTTACAGCTGGTTGTAGAAAATTAGGGGTATCGATAGTTTGTAACTGCTCTAACTTTGCAATTCTTCAGAAATATATATCATATGACCCCTTAAATTGTTAGCATAATTGAGCTCAACAAGTTTGTCCGGCATTTTATGCAGATATCTTCATGGTACAAAGGTCACCAGAGGTCAAAAGGTCACAAATTTTGATCTTTACATCTAATATAGAGCAAATGCATGGATTTTTTTTATAATCACAAAGACTTTTTTTTCATTGAAATATGATTAAAATTGAAAGTTACACATGTCCAGTCCTGTTCTTATTTAATACCAGAAAGTTAATGTCGCCAGTGAAAAAAAACTTGATGGATGATACCCCCATGATTAAGGCCATCTACAGCTGGTTGTAGAAAATTAGGGGTATTGATATTTCGTAACTGCCCTTACTTTGCAATTCTTCACAAATATATATATATATATATATATATGTGTATATATATGACCCATCAAAATGTTGGCACTATTGAGCTCTACAAGTTTATGCTACATTTTATGCAATTTTTTATGGTGAAAAGGTCACCAGAGGTCAAAAGGTCACACATTTTTACCTTTACCTTTAATATAGAGCAAATGCAGGGATTTTTTTTTATCACAAAGACCCTATAACGGATTATTTTTTTCATTGAAAATTAATTAAACTAAACGTTACAACTTTCCATTCATGTTTTATTCAATACCAGAAAGATAATGTTGCCAGCAAAAATAAAAAAACTTGCACGGAAGATACCCCCATAACCATATCAGCAGGCAAATGCTTGAAAATAGGTAGCTTTTGGTATGTAGAACAAAGGGAAAGTAATTCGCAGGAAAATAAATTAGAGCACCGATGGAATTCAGCTTGTCGATATCTTCATTTTGAATTTTTCATTTTAGTTATCATATACATATTTTTTAGTTCTTCTCATGTTGATTCGGTACTGCTCATAGCTTTGTGATTTTGACTGATTTTGCCTGTTTTATGACTGATTGTAGGGTGTTTCAGCAAGGAATTGTGAAGTGTTATGCTCCTATTTGACACATGTATGTCAAAACATACAAATAATCCGTAGAACATGTAGAAGATAAGTACCAGATTGTTGATTCTACTTCTTCATACATTATTTTGTTTGCTGATTTTAAGTAAAAACATGATTGCAGTATGTAACTTTTAATTTCAATTGATTTTCAATGAAAAATAAATCTATTAAGGGTTTTGGTGATTTAAAAAAATGCATTTGTCAAAATTTGTGACCTTTTGACCTATGTTGACCTTTGTACCATGAAGATATCTGCATAAAATGCCGGACAAACTTGTTGAGCTCAATTATGCCAATATTTTAAGGGGTCATATGATATATGATATATGATACATATGATATATATATGTTATAGAGTCTTTGTGATTATAAAAACTCTCCATGCATTTGCTCTATATTAGATGAAAAGATCAAAATTTGTGACCTTTTGATATCTTTTGATATCTTCATGGTACAAAGGTCAACATAGGTCAAAAGGTCACAAATTTTGACAAATGCATTTTTTTAAATCACCAAAACCCTTAATAGATTTATTTTTCATTGAAAATCAATTGAAATTAAAAGTTACATACTGCAATCATGTTTTTACTTAAAATCAGCAAACAAAATAATGTATGAAGAAGTAGAATCAACAATCTGGTACTTATCTTCTACATGTTCTACGGATTATTTGTATGTTTTGACATACATGTGTCAAATAGGAGCGTAACACTTCACAATTCTTTGCTGAAACACCCTACAATCAGTCATAAAACAGGCAAAATCAGTCAAAATCACAAAGCTATGAGCAGTACCGAATCAACATGAGAAGAACTAAAAAATATGTATATGATAACTAAAATGAAAAATTCAAAATGAAGATATCGACAAGCTGAATTCCATCGGTGCTCTAATTTATTTTCCTGCGAATTACTTTCCCTTTGTTCTACATACCAAAAGCTACCTATTTTCAAGCATTTGCCTGCTGATATGGTTATGGGGGTATCTTCCGTGCAAGTTTTTTTATTTTTGCTGGCAACATTATCTTTCTGGTATTGAATAAAACATGAATGGAAAGTTGTAACGTTTAGTTTAATTAATTTTCAATGAAAAAAATAATCCGTTATGGCATTTGAGCACCGCACAGCTACAACCTGAACTTCCCTGATACTTTCTCATTGCAAATATTAAAAGAAATCTGCATATATTGGTCAAAAGAGACAAAAAATCGAACGCATGTACATAACGCGCTCTTGACTTGTGTACTATAAAAGTTGGAGCGCCCACCGCAGTATGTCAAACTGTGTGAAACAGTCTGCTGCCCTCTTGCGTTGTGGAATTGGTCTACACAGTATATACAATATGAAAGAAGAAAATCATGATATTGTATACATGCTATGATTTATGCCTCTATAGTCAATGCATATAATTGAAGAGATGGTGCAAATGACCACAAGAAAATATACATTATGAAAGAAAATCATGATATTGAATACATGCTATGATTTAAGTCCCTAGTCAATGCATGTAATTGAAGAGATGGTTCAAATGACCACTAGAAAATATACATTATGTAAGAAAATTTACAAAGATAAAAAAGGCATGAATTAACAGAGGGAAATGTAAGGAAAATTTGCCTCTGTTAATTCACATGCCTTTGGGCCATCCGATAAATATGATTTTTATTCAGCGACTTAACATGCTTAATATAGACAAAGTATGCACATAGAAGTGGAAGAAGATATAAACCTGAGGCTGAGAGAGATACAAAAACAAATAGAAAAAAGTCACATGTGCTAAATTGGATGCAAAAATTGTATAACTGGATGCTTTAACTTAGCTCGAGGGGATTTCATGGGCGAACTTGGTTGCACTATGTACGAATTCGTATGCCGATTGGCGAATTTGGTTGCCCTAAAGTGATTATGAATGCCAATTGGCCATTTTGGCTGCACTATAGCAAATATGAATGCCGATAGGTGATTTTGGCTGCCCTATCCGCGAAATTGAATTACGTATTTACACTTTCTCATGCACTCTGTGCGAAAATTGAATGACCTATCTCTACTCTTGCATGCACTAAGTATGAAATTGGACGGGAAAACCTATATTTATCTATATATTTGTTTCTTTTATTGATTAATTTATTTCACTGATTTTTTTTTTTGGATGGGGGGGGGGTAAGCAAAGGGATTGACAAAGTATTCAGAAAACAAGAACGGGTGAACACACAGCTTGGTATTGAGAAAATGATACTTGGTGTTAGATCACAGTAGTTACAAAGTATCACAGCACCTTCACAAAACATTTCATTTTCAAATACCCTTTCAGTATATATTTTTCAACAACAGCAAAAATAAAATCCACATTAGCCTGTAATCATCTAATTGTTATCCTACCTTTTATGTCTTCAGTGCTGTCATCATCATCTCTGACGTCATCAATCTTCTCTTCACTCTGTTCAGGACTTCTCTCTTTAGGATCATCTTCAACCTCATCTCCTTCCCGGCTTGCATTGCTCTCTTCATCTGCCTCATTGCCGAAATAGGAATCAGCCTTTCCTCGTCACCTGACTCAATGCCACCCTTTTCCTCTTCTGCTCTGCCTTCCATCTCTTCTTTCATCCTTAGAAGAAAATTATGATTCTAAATTAGCCCAGATATCAGTGATGTGGTCGAGTTTGGCAGTTCCGAGTCAAGAGGCGAGTGAAACTTTGCCTTCCATAGCATATGAATTATTTAAAGTATACATTACAAACATTTTTACATGTTCCCCAGAAATTTTACTCCTTTGAATTTAGAGAAAGAAGAACTCATATAATAAGAGTCTACTTTTTGAATTTTTGTATTGGTCAGTGAGACAATTTTTAAAGAGAAATATCATTATTGCATGATTAGGTATAAATGAGTACTGATGGTACAATAAGTCTATACCTGCCGTAAATAATGTTAACTTAAATGTTACAAGATTGACTTCAGAAGTATTATTTCCTGTAACTTTCATCACCCAGTCGCGGAGTGTTTCAATACTTTTTAATCAATGACCTGCAATAAGAGACAGGCTTTCATTTCAGGATGGACTTTAGTTTGAAATAAAACAGAATGTTAAGAATCAGAGCCACAAAAACGAGGTCTTACAAGACTTACAGTAAGACATGTCTTGGCTCATGTTTGTTTTGTACTTTAATCCACCTTGGGGCTTCTGCCTTTTAAACCAAACCCTACAAACAAACAAGTTTGGTAACTCCTGCATGATCGATTAAATCAGTTTTGTCATGACATAATTATCGCTATCATGTTTATCCCTCATTGAAAATGATAGAATATTCCATTTGCAATTTGCAATGTGCGTTTTTTTTTTCATGGAATAATTAGGGGCAGTCAAAAGTGAAAAGTTGCAAAATGCTTTGGTATTGTCTGGCAAATCTTGCCTATAGATGTCGAGTAGAGCTGCAGGGATTTCAAGACGTTAGGAGGTTGATGAAGCGCACTGTTTGCTCAGTAGTTTTTCAGGGGACACCCGGTCCTTGGTCTGTGTTTGACACCACCAGTTTTAATGTTCCCCACTATATGCGAGGACATAGTCCAAACTGCATTACATTTTTTTTTGGAGAACTCAATCTTTGATATTGCCAGTGTCATTTTCAACATTAAATGTAAACCAAGCCACAATGCTACGGAAAAGTTGATTACCAAACAGTAATGAATCTTGCCTGACATTTCATTTCATTTTTAGGTTATTCAGAAGCAACAAAACTCGCATGCTCCCATGTCAAAGAAAGAGCAGTGCTCTGCTTGCAAGTGCATTGTGCAGCTTTTCACTTTGATCTGCCCCTTTTCTTAAGTACTGCCTATTCCATGATTGCAAAATTATAATGACATCATTTAACCCCGATTAATGAATTCCCAAGCTCCCAATACTTTAATACATGGACCATATGGTTCCTGTATAGTCATCAGGAAAGAGAATAAGGACACCTTGCTAATTTTACTGAACAAAACGAAGAACATGAAGAATATGCCTTGACAAGAGAGATATGATCGATCAAACTTGAGTTTACAAACTTTGGAGAGGTTTTTTGTTTTGATATTATCGCTTTATCATATTATCCTTTTATAATAAGCACACCTTGCCCTCTTTAAGTGTTCCAGCTTCTTTTAGAATCGCTCATTTCAATCGATTTTGAATCGCATAGTCTGTATAATTTGCTGACCCTTTATATCGGTTATTATTTTGTGAGCGTTTGGTAGAGAATACGCATGTTATACGCCTGGTACCGAAGGAATTCTGACCTATTTTCCCATTGCTTGGGCTATAATGCTAGTATTATGTTATATCATAATCATCTGCAAAAGATGCTGGGCGCAGTCAAGAGTTCCAAAGTTCAATTTTTCATTTACAAATTTTGAAAGAAATCAAACATACATAAATATACATAATTTTTCATACAATAACAGAATACGTTCACAAATTTGAAATATAAAACAAAGCCAATCTACAAAAGTATAATACAGAATAAGCTGTTATAGACATGGAGGGATCCACTAAAATGTAATGTTTGTAGAGTCGAAAATGTTTTTGCGATAGATTAAGGAACCTTAAAAAGTATGAAACATGAGGCTATGCTTAATATAAGTCATCATGGTCATGATCAATTTAGCGCAGGCCTCCTAAAGATAAAGCAGGGCCTACAGGAATAAAAGCAATTATATTGATATAGGGATAGAAAGTTAAAAGAAATGCCAGTAGGTATACGTTTGTTTGTTTGTTTTTATGTTATTAAAATATTCCCATCTATTGTTCTATATCCCATTATTATTTTTTTAAAGAATACTTACCCTAGAATCTCCTTGAATGAGTTCAGTAATGATTGTATGTCCCGCTGGGTTACTCCATTGAGCCTAAAGCATCCCTCGGTCACTTGAGGGAAGGGCTCCTAATACGTAGTAAATCATAAACATGATAATAATCATAACTGTCATAAAGATGAAAGTAACTCAAACCGATTGTATTGTTCATAATTCGGAGGAAAATTACTTACATAATTATGAGAGGGGAAACAATGCAACTACAGGGCCAGCATTCCAAACGAAACAAAATCTACGCTTTAAGTAAATTTAAATTACAACTGAACAAATCATTGTCTAGAACACGAGCTTAAGCCACTGACTATTGAATTCTTTCATTTAATTCCACTGATATAATACAGAGGTTATCCAATTCCAATAAGCAAAGCATTTATTATAACTTTATCATTTCCAGAAGTCTACCTTCATAGGATCCAAGAATATTACATTTCAATTAATTTAAAGGTTATAGCAATTGAAAAGTTACTGGCATGGTAGCTAGAGCTAAACTACTGTTCACAGATGAAACTCATTTTTCATTGCTCTGTATATTATAGTACAAGCCTACCTTGGCAAGCGATGCCCTTTCTTCGATTGCTGTGTGGAAGTCATATGTGGACAAATGCTGTTCAATGTTAAATCATTCAGAACAGGCATGGAACAAAGAGCTTCTGCCAAGTCACGTGATGCTGAGGGGGACAACTCCCTGAATCCCATATAATCCGAGTTTTGCTCAAGACAGAGTTTGGTGATCTACACAGAAATCAATTCATATAACCGTATCAATGTGGCAATACATCGAAGATTGAATGAATCTACTCATCCAAGCTACACACACCCTCCCCTGATCATGCAATGTAGTTAACGCTGAGCCAGCTGGGTGGAAATTTTTTTTTTCAAATAAAATAATAAATGAGTTCGAAAGAATACAAATAAACAGTCCTTTTCCCAAGAAATTAGCCATCGCTGAAAAAGTAAAGTATCCCTTCGTTCAGATAACGATAACAATAACCTTTCAATCTATTCCTGACATCTAACCATGCTAACAGTGGCTATACCCGTAGCAGCTACATGTACAACAACTACCTTATTACAACATAAAACAATTGAAATATAAACCCCTTGAATGTGTTCTGTTTTTTTTCTTCTGGTTTTTGTGTTTGTTTTGTTGTTGAATTGTTTGT
This sequence comes from Echinometra lucunter, assembly GCA_029962745.1. Classification (NCBI taxonomy): domain Eukaryota; kingdom Metazoa; phylum Echinodermata; class Echinoidea; order Camarodonta; family Echinometridae; genus Echinometra; species Echinometra lucunter. The sequence continues at coordinate 23,942 of JAPZVO010000618.1, forward strand.
TTTAGGATATTTTTGTTGGGGTTTGAAAGTCACAGGAGAGTAGGGTAGTTGTCCTGATCGAAGAGTGCACAATGGTAATTGTACCCTTGGAGTGATTTGGCCCGGAGAAGGAGATCTGCATCTGTTAGCAGTATGCATAATGCAAATATCGGGAAAAGGGCTCAGTTTAGGTAGGAGCTGAGTGATATTCGGTCTTCTTCAAGTCGGGAAGTGAGTATATTTCTACAATGCGAGATTGTGTTCGGTTGATAGAGGTATCGGTATAATTGGAAGCCGGATAAATGAGAGAGAACTTTACTGATGTTTCTTCTATTCACCATTCATTTCCCTACAGCAAATGATTTAAAAGTGAGATGATCATTTAGCATAGTCCTATCATGAAACTTGCACTAAAATGTGTTAGCTACCTAGAATGATATATGATATGAATATTATGCTCTTGATGTCAGTCACTCTCTTCTTTACGTTAGCCATACTTTTACAGAATGATTTGGGAATGCTGCTCGATTTTTTCCGTCTTCATCGGTAAATTTCCTTTCATGAAATGAATCAATAAATGTACATTTTGCAGTCATATCCACCTTATTCTTAACTATGCCTTCTTCTTCATTTCCTGGAAATTTAATGCATTATTTACATTAAAATGACATAGGCCATGGGCTAGTGGGGGTCATAGTGCACCCCCGTGTGACTTAACGGAAATGGTTATTTTCATGTAGCCCTGGGCCTGACAATTCACAAAACTGATGTTGCCAGCAAAAAAAACTGGGATGAAAGATACCCCCCATGGACTTTTTGACCATGCCCACTTTTACAGCTGATTGTAGAAAATTGGGGGATATTGACAGTTTGTAGCTGCCCTAACTTTGGCAATTCTTCACATGTATATGTTGTATGACCCCTTAAAATGTCGGCCTAATTGAGTTCTACACAATTTGTGCTGCGTTTTATGGCAAATTTTTATGGTGAAAAGGTCACCAGAGGTCAAAAGGTCACAAATTTTGACCTTTATATTTCTAAAATAATGCAAATGCGGTGGATTTTTTTCATTCATTCATTTCATTCATTTCATTTATTTCAAATTCTCATAAAAACATTAACAATTTATACATTCGACAACAAAAGGTCATGCATACGTGTACATAAAAAAAAAAAAAATACAAGAATTTGTAGGAGCCAGCAGATGCCATTGGCCTTTCAAAGGCTGGGCTCCTAAAAAAACCACAGTAAGTAATTATAATAAAAGAAAGGAAGAGAATTAGATAGGTAATAAGTGGGATTGGTTATTAATACAGGTAAAAACAAGATTACGATGAGAATTCATTCATGAGATAATTTCTATATTTACGTTTGAAAGAGGCAAGAGATGAGCAGTTTTTAATTTCAGTCGGTATTGCATTCCACAATATTACACCTGAGTATTTAACCGATTTGCGTGAAGTTTGGTATTTTAACATTGGAATAAACAAGTCATTTGCATGTCTTGCAAAGTGTGTATGAACATCCTTAGCTGTTTTGAACATATTATCAAAGATGGGAGGTAACAAGTTATTATTATACATATACATAAATGATGCACCTTGTAATTTGTATATTTGAAAAATAGTGAGTATCTTAAATTTCAAGAATAGTGGTTCTGAAGGAGTTCCTGGGGTGAGAATTTGTTATTGTTCGTAATGCTCTTTTCTGCAAAACATGAACTTGAGATAATAATTTTTTCGCACAGTTACCCCATATCAAAGTACAATAGGATATATGAGGTAAAATATTGCATTGTATATATTTATCAATATTTTCAAAGGAATAAAGTGTCTTATTCTACAGAAGTACACCAATTGCACGAGAGATTTTCCTCAACATATCATTTCTATGAGAAGACCATGTTAGTCTGTCATCAAGTGTTACTCCAAGAAATATGGTATTGGAAACCTGTAATATATTATGGTCATTAATTCTGATGGCACATACATTTTTCTAAAAATTTTTATTTTCTGCTTAAAGATCATATAGTTGGTCTTTTGGTATTTTATAAGTAATTTGTTTGCCGAAAAACCATAGTTCTATTTTAGGTAATTCAGAAGAAACTTAGTTGATATTTCCCCAATAGTTTTACCTGACACAAATAGGTTTGTGTCATCTGCAATATAACTGGGCAAAAGTTTTCACTGACATATTGAACGTCCGTTGATATAAAGTAAAAATAATAGTGGACCCAGTATTGATCCCTGAGGAACACCTGCCGAGACTGATAAAAATGTAGAGTTAACACCATAATACAAACAAACTGTTTCCTATGAGACAGATAGCTCCTTATCCACTCTAAAAGGAATTCCTCTTATACGTAAAATTTCAATTTCCTGCAACAAAATATCATGATCATGGAATCAAATGCCTTTGAAAGGTCCAAAAAAATGCCAAGGCCGTATCTTATTTTCAAAGCTGTGTTAAGATGTTCAATAAATTCAAGTAAAGCCATAGAGGTAGAGTGTCCAGAGCAAAACCCAAACTGTCTATTATATAATATATTATGTTTACATATAAAGGATATTAGCTTTGCATATATCAATTTTTCAAATAATTTGTTAAAAACAGACAGAAGAGACACTGGACGATAATTCGTTAGCAATGATTTATCTCCCTTTTTAAATATTGGCAAGACTTTGGCAACCTTCAAGGCATCCGGAAAGCATCCTGTCTGTATAGATACATTGAAAATATGAATCAACACTGGTTGCTACAATATGAATACATTTCTTCAGACCTTGTATCTACATCATCATATCCTGGACTTACCATCTTTTAAAGTTAATGTCATATTAATTAGATCTGTTTCTGTTATACATGGTAAAAATAATGAATGTTGGGATAATCCACCATTCAAAAACTGAGTAGGACTTGTGGAAGAACTAGGCCGAATGTTGCAATATCCTTTACCAATAGAAACAAAATACTCATTGAACACTTGTAAGACATCTACTGGTTCCTCAATATATTTCCATCTTTTAGAAGAGATGGACAATCAACTTTCTTTTGTTGTTTTAAAATATTGTTTATAACACGCCATGTTCCCTTTAAATCGTTACTTTGACCATAGAATTTCTTTTCACAATAACCACGTTTTGCATTTCTAAGGCATTATTTACAATATTCCTTTGTTTCTTGTAAACACTTTCTCTATATGGGGTGGGTTCTTTATGAATTTATGATACAAAATATTTTTCTTGCGACAGAGTTTTCAGAGTATGATCAAACCATAAATTTCTTTTTTCCTTAATATTATTCTTAGTTTTTGGTTTGGAAAACATATGTCGTACAAAGAACCAAAAACATTAAAAATGAATTATACAACTGGTTAACATCAGCGACTGATTATTCAGAAGAAAGTCCCAGTTAACTTTACTCAATTCAATACAAAACGATATTATACTTTCTTCGTTGATATACCTAACACATGGTTCCACGTTGACATTCTGTTTGGAATTACATTGAAGTCAGTTAACAGAAATATAGGCATATGGTCACTTACAGGTAAGTAATAATGCCAGATGTATAACCATTACTCATATTGTTCACAAAATATTATCCAATAAATTTGATGTATCAACAGTAATTCGAGTTGGTTTAGATATTACAGGATAAAAAGAATATGAATTCATGAATTGTAAAAAATCATTAGACGGCATCTCATCACTTATGAAATGATTAATATTAAAATCTCCCATTATATACATGGTTTGTGTTCATTCACAATTCTAAAGAGGACTGGTTCAAAGGAATCCTTGAACGCAAGAACTGACTGCCGGGTGGTCTATAAACTACACCAGCAATAATACTCTTCTTGTTAAAAAAGCTCAATAAATATACTTTCTACTTCATTTTCAAATACTTGCAAATCTTCACGTACTCTATATCTTAAAGAATCCTTTACAAAAATGCCAACTCCACCACCAGGGCGATGACTTCTACCTTTTCCACTAAAACTATATCCATCTAAAGAACAAACTGGCAAGAGTTTTTCTTCTTCTCCTAACCATGTTTCTGTAACTCCTATCACTGAGAAACAGATACTGACATCATATAAACATGACTGCAATTTCTCAATATTCTTTTTCAAACTTCTCACATTAGAATGCAATACCGACAAAAATGAAGAATTGCAATGAGGCAGGTTCCTCAATGCATAATAATCACAATCAACAGTTTATTCAAATCTGCGTCACTCATGAAATATGTTTGTAGAGATAATAATTTATAATAACAGTTCAATTTATCTTTGCCTTCACAAAAATGTGATCAAAAGTCTGTTTACCTGCACTTGAATGAAATAATCGAAAAGTTGTAAATACGGAGTACCGGTATTAAATGTAAAAAACACTCCAACAAGTTTACATTCAACACTATTAAAAAAAAAAAAAAAAAAAAAAAAAAAAAAAAAAAAAAAGAAAGAAAAAGAAAGACACAAACAAAACAAGAAAAACTTGATATATGTGGCCTGAAGATAAAAACCACCTCGAACAGACAAAGTTATACTATAAGTACAAGAATTAGAAGTGGGCTGGGTTTTTGCCAGCAGAGTAAATATCTGTTCTTATAATTTCCTCTGGTGTTCATTTGTACCATGTAATACCATGATACAAAAAGTAGAAATAGAGCTACATGTATACGTCTGCTGAATAATAACTGCACAATATAAAGTCCCACGAAAGAGTCTGTGGTAACCAATTACAATTTCAAAAGAATTTTGCTACGAAATTTGCTACGAATCAACTGTTTGCTTGTGCGACCGTTGCGGTTAGATCTCAGTACAAATACTCGGCCATCAGATGACCAGGCCGCTTGAACTTTCTCACAAGACTGCGCTTCACGTAGCAGGTTGAAATTCCTGAGGTTAGGTCCTCGTATATGGCAATCTTTGTTCCTTTCAGCAAGCTTCGGTGCTTGATGAGCATCTGTCTTGTACGATATGAGGACAGTTTAACGATAATACCGCGACTTTTCGCTTTGTCCTGGGGAACCTTACCAACTCGATGTGATCTGTCTATCTGATCGAGACGCAAATCCACTTTCATTTTCTTTGCTACAGAGATCACAACATCATCAGTGTTTTCATTCTTCTCTTCTTTAACTCTCGAAAATGCGAATGCATGATCTACGCGAATACTGTTCCAATTCGTTGATCTCATGCTCCAAGTGAGAGATGATTTCTTCCTTCTTCTCAAGTTGTTTCTCAAGTGCTGTCGCTTCTGGATGTTTGAATGTTTGAATCTGATATGTTCTGAAGATCGATAATGGCTGATTCAAGCTTTTCAGTTGAAGTGGACATATTGATGTATTTGTTGTTCAAATCTGACTGCACCTCCTGGATCAGCCTGTCAGATTTTTTCATTGATGATTCTAAGTTTGAGATACGAGATTCATAGTTGTTTATTTTTCTATAATTTCCTCAACTGATTTTTCAACCGCCTCAGCAATAGCCGACAGGAATTCATCACTGGACAGAATATCCTTCAGCATCTTAGTTACATTCTTAGAGGCACTCACATTGGTTTGCAAAAACGTACATACACTCCTGCAGGAGTAAAATCAGTAGAAAAAGTCAGCTCGTACACACATACAGTGTATGAAGTACGATTCTAGTACTGAAGACCACGAGACAGATGTCAAAAACTCACACTACACAAAAGTCATACGTGGGACAGCACACATATCAGTTGATACATGGCAAGCAAAGCAAGAGTTCATTTTCACAGACTTCTTACCATATTTTTTTCCAGATGTGACATTCCGGCATTCTTAATTGAATTTACATGGCAAGAGAAAGGCTGGATCCAACATGAATCTATAAAACTGCTTTACTGAGAAATTTAGAATCATAAATTGCGTAACACAGGCCTAGGTCTCTTCACATTCCGCTCAAATTAGTTTCTTATTTTAGATCCCGATCACAAAGACCCTATGACAGATTTTTTTCATTGAAATTTGATTAAATTGAAAGTTAAATATGTTCCAATCATGTTCTTATTTAATACCAGAAAGTTAATGTCGCCAGTGAAAAACTGGGATGGAAGATACCCCCATGACCACGCCCATTTTACAGCTGGTTGTAGAAAATT
>JAPZVO010000619.1:0-30044 GCA_029962745.1 Echinometra lucunter
GGACCCCTCGGGAAAAAAAAGAATTTTTGGATCATACATGTATACAACTATGTAAAATGAACATACAGAAGCAACGTTTCTCAGTATTTAAAGATTCTGCCTATCATCTATGAAAAAGGGGCAGATGCTTAGGCGCCGGAAGCGGCGGGGGGCAGGGGCCCCCATCAGGGGGCAAAATTGATTTCCCCCCCAGGGCCCCCTCGGAAGAAAAAATAATTTTTTGGATCATATACCGTGATTAGTGCTCTAAAATTCAAACTTTCAGCAATCAAAACTCAAAATTTTCTTTCTCGGTCGCCATACTCCCCTCATATAGTACTTAAAAGCAACGGTTCTCAGTGTTTAGAAATTCTTTCTATCATCTATGAAAAGGGGCACATGTTTGCTTTATTCGGAGATTATTTTGCCCCCCTCCCCTCCTCAGTATCCTCACATATTGGCATAAGGGCGCCCCTATCTTTTTTTTTTTTTTCATATTTGGGCAATGCCGGAATATGAAGTTTCTGTACATTTTCACCACCAAAATTGTAAAAAAAAAAAAAAAAAAAAAAAAAATACGCCAGCTCGCTTCGCTCGCGCAGACAAACTTGTGAAACTGAATAGTTGATTTTCGGGCAAAGGGTGTCGGCCCTATCGCCAAAAATTTACCAGTATGCCTTTCATAACCCTCCCACTGCCATGCCCAGTCTCCTTAGTCTCTCACGCCATCCTAACATGTTAACAGCAGTGAAAAATAATTATATTTCAGTACTAATGATGCGAGAAAATGGGAAACAGTTTTTGATAACAGTATTTTCTTAATTAAAATAACTCTAAACTTGTCCTTTTATATATAAAGAAATATGTACAAAAGAGGGAGAAATGTGCTTGTGGGGGGGGGGGAGTTGTATATGGGGTACGTTGTATGCTGATATGTAAGCATTTAAGATGGGCCCCCTTAAAGGTTTGGGATGGGCCCCCATGAGTGTTTGCCCCCCCCCCCCCCCCAAACCTGGAACCCTTCCGGCGCGCCGGTGTCCAAGGATCCCCCAAATATACAGTTGTGCTCAGAAGTATTCATACCCCTTGGAAAATCACAGTTTTTTGCATTTTTAATAAATATAAGAGTAGAACTGGAGTCAGTTACAAATCAGTCAAATACATTTAGGTATCATGTACAAAAGCATGCCATTTTTATTTTCACCTCATTTGCATATCAAAAGAAAAGATAACTTTCCTGGATTTTCTGATGTCCAAAAGTATTCATACCCCTGTCATGAACCACAAGTTAATAATCAATTGAATAGCCTTTATTCGCAATGACTGCCTCCAGACGTCTCCTATAGTTTGTTACTAAGTTCTCGCATGTCTCTACAGGGATTTTGGCCCATTCCTCCTATGCAATCCTCTCCAAGTCCTTCAGGTTGCTGGGCTTCCTTGCGTTGACCTTCACCTTGAGCTCTTTCCAAAGGTTTTCGATTGGGTTCAAGTCAGGACTTTGGCTCGGCCACTCCAGAATGTTGACTGCATGCTCCTGAAACCATGCTTTGACCTTCTTGGCAGTGTGCTTTGGATCGTTGTCCTGTTGGAAGATCCAATCGGGGCCAAGTTGAAGTGTTTCAGCAGACTCTTTCACGTTCTCTTGCAGGATTTCGAGGTACTGCTCCTTCTTCATGATGCCATTGACCTATTAAAAGAAAGAAAGACGTTTTAATTTTACTTCAACATGGCTTAAAAACCTCCAAAGACACTACGTAGGTAAAACATTCATAGGGGCATTTCAATGTAGAACTAAGCATACAAGGTAATTGGCATGTGAGTTAGTACTTAACCAGCAATGTCATAATTTACCTAAAATGAGAATTTCCAATTCATTTGACTCCAATTTTGGTGTAAATTAAATATATACTCAAAGATAAGAAAATCTGTATTGTTCTTATTCAATAAAATCATTTCACTACTTGTAAAACAAAAATAACCAATTCATAGTTAAGAATTGATGCATTGATAATGTTGTAAACTCACCTTAACAAGATTCCCTGTCCCACTTCCTGAAAAACAGCCCCAAACCATTATGCTCCCTCCACCATGTTTTACTGTGGGCACTGTGTTCTTTGGGTTAAAGGCTTCCCCTTTCTTCCTCCAGACGTAGGCGACATCTCTGTGTCCGAACAGCTCCATCTTCATTTCATCAGACCAAAGAATAGACCTCCAAAAAGTTTCATCCTTTCCCAGATGTCTTCTGGCAAAGTCCAAACGTGATCTTGTGTGGTTGGGTTTTAGGAGTGGAGTCTTCCATGGCCGTCGTCCATTCAATCCTACCTTATTCAAAGTCCTCTGGATGGTTTGCCTGGAGATCTTGGTCCCTTGGCCATTGAGATCTTTCAGCATCTCCTTTGCGGTGATTCTGGGGTTGACAGCAGCAGCTCGAACTAAACATCTCGCTTGCCTTGCTGAGACTTTGGGCTTCCGTCCGGGTCTTTTAAGGTTCTCCACTTTGTTGAAAGTCTTGAACTTTCTGATGATGCTCTGGACAGTAGCCACATGAACCTCAAAACGCTTGGATATTGCCTTGTAGCCCAAACCATCTTTGTGAGCATTCACTATTCGCGATCTCAGGTCGTCACTAAGTTCCTTTTGCTTGACCATGATGAAGTTTAAGCCGATTCCGATGAACTGACAAAGATCTTGCCACTGATTCTCAATTTATAGAACCACTGATATTTCTGGAATTCAAAGACTTTGACTTTCTCAACAAAATTTCATTTTAAAAATGCGAAATGCCCCCCCCCCCCTCCCCCAATCTTGAATTGAATTGATTTGAAATCAATTTCATCAACATGGCAACTAACATCTGGATAAATCCCAGAACAGGGAAGATTTCTGAGATCTCAGGAACTTCCTCTTCCTGGATACCATGCAACATGGCTTAAATTCTTTTGTATTCATGCCTGACATTATAGGGTCCAGCTTGAAACCATATGGGGGTAGTAAAATATTTGAATTATGAAAAATAAGGTGTCTTATACTTGGGAAAGACAGGGGTATGAATACTTTTGAACATCAGAAAATTCAGAAAAGTCATCTTCTCTATTATTATGCAAATGAGATGAAAATAAAATCAGCATGCTTTTGTAGATAATGTCTAGTAGTATTTAACTACTATGCAAGTTATCCTACTTCAACTTTCATTTTTATGAAAAATGCAAAAAACACATATTTTCTTGGGGGTATGAATACTTCTGAGCACAACTGTACATGTGGGAAGGAATTCTCCCTTTTCTATCTGCTAGAATAATGATGGGATGCATAAGACATGAGAAATATGTGCCCCCAAAGAAAAGGGAATAGGCATGATTTATACTCAAGAACGCAGAAGCAATCTTCTGCACCCGCACACACACACACGCATCTACACACCCACACAAAATTGTCTAATTTGGTTGTGATTACTTGATTGCTTGAAGTGCACATGTTGTTGTCCCTCCCTCCATGTTGAATTCAAATAAAATGGAAATATGACATTCTATTTTTGCCTCATCTGTCCTTTGGAAATGCGCATATTCCATTACGAAATCAGCCTCATGTTCATCTTTAATTTGCGACAGTACTTAAGAAACTGAAGAAAGATATTTGCATGTGTGTATGTGTGTGCGTATATTGTGTGTGTGCGGGTGCATAAGATTGCTTCTGCGTTCTTGAGTGAAAGAATACTCACGAACAAAATGCCTATTCCCCCTTTTTTTTTCCTTCTTCTTCTTTTTCTTTGGGGGGGGGGGATGGGCGTATTACTATTTTCCCGTTTTATGCATCCCACCATAATATTCTCTCGAAAGGGTGCGGCCATTCCAGTTCCCTCGATTCCCGGAGTCCCCGCTTCTAGATCCTAGTCCCTAATTCTCGGCGCGGCGCGCGGTTCCGAGCGCCGGATCCGGCTCGCGTCTTTTTTTTCCTTACCGTTACTGCGTAAAATTGCAGAACTTCACTCAGGAAGCGACTAGTGCGAGAGGCTATTATAAAATATAGAGAATATGATTACGCAGTACACCCGCACTACGCATGCGCGTGGACTTAGTTCGTCGATCGCGTCGGCTTGCAATGCATGTGATATGGGCTAGCTGCGTACACATAATGTAAGCTAGATTTGAAGAAAAATAACTATATCAAAAGTCACTCATACTTTGTGGTAGAGAATTATGAGAGGTTTATATAGTTTTGGATGGAATTGTTCATGTATTGAAGTGCAGCTGACACCGCGATAGTTGGTTGATGGACGCCCGAAGCTTCGGGCGAAAAGCAGATATTAACCCTAATAAGTGTTCTGTGTAGCCTCTCGCACAAGTCGCTTCCTGAGTGAAGTTCTGCAATTTTACGCAGTAACGGTAGGGAAAAAAAAGACGCATCCGGCTCCGCGCACTCACCCTTTCGAGCACTGTGATTTCAAAGCTCTAAAGTTAACTTAGAGCCACGTCACATGTAATCTCTCTGCCCCGAATATGACAATACTGCTGTCAGTACCAGATGGTGAGGGGAAATAAAATCCATTTGATGAAAAGTTTTGTTAAATTTGTCTAGAAAATTGCTGCAAGTACCGTAGTAAATTATCAAGATGTGAACTACAACTTCGCAGCTTCAGTCCCACATTATTGGTATCGTTGTTGGTTACCTACATAATCTTGGCCCGAAGGCGCGTTTCCGTTTTACACCGTTGCCTAGGCATTTTCGCGAAAAAATCCTACAAGTGCTCTGGTGAAAGAGTCTAAGTCCTCAGCGCATATAGTACTACAGACGACAGCCAGATATCCACTGCATGCATGCACATCATACATTGTAAATGTGTACGAACAAGCTGAGCCCATAGTTCTATGGCTGAGCCTGATCTTATAAAGCCCTAAAGGAGAAAAAAACAATGTCAATGAAATACATAAGGAGAGAGAAGAAGCTAGATGGAAGGAAGAACAAATAAAAATGGCCATATCGTGGTTTAGGAAACCACTCGTTCATTTGACGCACGCACTTGTGTACAAAGAGAATGGAGGTGGAAATAGGAAACCAATGCGTTTGACTGAATAAAGCGCTGCTGTACAAAGTGACGGTGGTTTCCTATTTCACGACAATGCCATAAAAACATAGGACATGGGAGAGGATAGATGAGAGAAAGAATAAAGAAATATATGAAGAAAAAACAGAGGATACAGAATTCACTAATTCTTCGTGTTTTTTTCTATTATCTATCATGTCTGTACCTTTTCCTTTTCTTTATGGACTTGTAGGCCTATCTTTCTTTTTACATTTCTTTGTGCAATCCTCTCGTCTGTTTCTTCGCCTTCAGTTCCTTGAAGGCCCTTTTCCCTTCTGTATTTCTTTACCTTTTCTTTCATCTATTCTCTCTGTACACATACACGATCGCTGCGTGCACCGCTGTAAGTGGTAGGAGAGCTGAATCTCTGGCTGAAACGAAACCTAGACTTTGAAACCAGCACGTTTGATGCAATTAATTGAAAAACTGCCTAGGCTACGGTGTAAAACGGAAACGCGCGGCCCGGAGTTGTATTTTTATCTGGGGCACAGATTGGGGAATGATACGTGTAATCTTTATGGCAATTAAATATGCGGAAAAAACGTCTGGAGAAGTAAGACTAGCAATGAAGGCACAGTATGCACCGGGGGCGCGTTTCCACTTTACACCGTAGCCTAGGCAGTGTTTCGATTAATTGCATCAAACGTGCTGGTTTCAAAGTCTAACAGTAAGGTTTGTTTCAGCGCCATAGATTATGAATCTCTCTGTTTTCAGCTCTCCTACGCCCATCCCACGTATAGCGGTGAACGCGGCGATTGTGTACATGTACAGAGAGAATAGATGAAAGAAAGGCAAAGAAATACAGAAGGAAAAGGGGCCTTCAAGGAACTGAAGGCGAGGGAAACAGATGCAAAGAAAAGTAAAAAGGAAAGAGGGATCCATAAGCCTAACGTTAGAACTAGAAGTCCATAAAGAAAAGGGAAAGGTGTAGACAAGAAAAAAAATTACACAAAGAAATAGTGAATTCTGTATCCTCTGTTCTTTCTTCATGCATTTCTTTGTTCTTCATGTTCTTCCTCTCATCTATCCTCTCCCATATCCTATGTTTTTATTTGTTCTTCTTTCCATTTATCTTCTTCTCTCTCCTTATGTATTTCATTGTTGTTTTTTTTTCTCCTTTAGACACAACCAGGCTTAGCCACAGAGAAATATCTCTATGGGCTCAGCTCGTTTGCGCACATGTACTATGTATGATGTGCATGCAGTGGATATCTTGGCTGTCGTCTATGTGCGCTGAGGACTTAGACTCTTTCACTAGAGCACTTGTAGGATTTTTTCGCGAAAATGCCTTGGCAACGGTGTAAAACGGAAACGCGCGCACCGGGGAGGGGGGGGGGGGGGCACTCAGTATATCATGCGTGGTGGGTATGTGCTGCGGAGAAGACCCCCATTTTCACACTCAAATTTCCGTTCCAAAGCATAGCCTTTTGTATCTTATTGAGAAAAAGAACAAAGAAAACCGTTCCAAAGCATGGCATTTTCTTCTTATCGAGAAAAAAGAAGAAAGAAATCCAGGATGCACTTATACATGTACAAGCTATCTGAGATAAGCTTGATGCTGGGGAGGCTGCCACTTTGTGGCATTCGTGTAAGTGGCACTTATGTAGCCCTATACCTGTGGATATTGCTGACAATGGGAAAGTAGGGTTCTCTGTCCAATTTCTTGGACAGAGGAGCAAGAGCAGTGTCACTAGTGGTCAGAAAAATATTTTTCAAAATTCAAATCAACAGGGTGATTAAGATAATTTACATCCGGGAATGGAATGGGAATGGGATATTTTATCATCCTACATGTACACTAACATGTTGGTCTGAGTAGGTGTTAAAAAGCAAATATTTTAGATCTTATATGAATTTATTGATTATTTTAGAGATTTCTATCTTCGACTATAGAGGGCAGTATTTCACATAAATTTGCACAGCTCAGCATACCAGACATGTCAAGTCTCCTGCATTGGGGTGCGCTTGCTCATCTCCCCCAAATCTCTTTCTCAAGCCTACATCACAGCCTATCCCCATATATCTTATATACACCTGGCAATATCACGGTTCCCTGCCTAAAATCTCACGCAGACAAAGAGAAGTGCAATTACATGGTGTACGTGATGTAGCAGTAGGGGGCAGTATTGTGAAATAGGCCCCGCTCCAAATTATTTTTTAGGGTAGGGTCTAGGATTGGGGTTAAGTCTTACTTTTAGGATTAGGGTTAGGATGTAGGTTTAGGGTCAGGGTCAGGGTAGGCTTAGGCTTAGGCTTAGGACCTTAGGTTTAGGGTTAGGGTACGGTGTACATAGGGCTACATTGGTATGCTGAGCTGTACAAATTTATGTGAAAGACTGCCCTCTATAATCGAAGATAGAAATCACTAAAAATAATCTACAAATTCATGTGAAATATTTGCTTTTTACACCTAGGATGATAAAAATCACATTTCCATTCCATTCCTCCAAACTGGATGTAAATTATCTTGATCAAGTGAATTTTGAAAAATATTTTTCTGATCACTGGTGACGCTACTCTGGCTTTTCTGTCCAAGAAATCGGACAGGTGCACTACTTTCTCACAACGTTGCCGCCACGATGCTGCTGATTAAAAATGACCCAAGTACGCTTTTGCCACTCTGCCCCGATTTGATAGATCAGGAGGGATCGGCATCCAGATCGTGATAGTGGAATGGGGACTTTAGAAACAGATATGCATTGGCCATTTTGGCCTTATCCTAGGCTCACGTAACATAACAATGTCGGGTGGGATAAAACAGCTTTCTAAAATTAGATTTGTCAGAACATGCCATGAGAATGATTTTTTCATTGAAATAATATTTTGTTTTACTTATAATGCCACATTCTTGATTTTTAGAGCTAAAATAATTTTTTTATTGCTGGAGACTGGAGAATAAAGATTGTAAAATTGAATGGCAATTGCAGGAAAAATAGATGCCTGCAAAAAAAGTGCTAGAATTCAACCATTTTTTATTACTGAAATACTCGAAAACATCCATACCTTGGATTATTTTTTAGGTTATGGTAGATTATGTTTGTTAATGTTTTATGGACTTATCTTGCCTCCAAAAGTGAAAATATTGTCGTAGAACTGAGGTAGAAAGTATCGTATCTGAGCCGCCATTTTGGAAGTACAGGCCTGTCCAGCATTTATGCTGGAAAGATATAAAAGGCTTTTAAAACTTTCTTTTTCAAGCTTTAACTAGAATATATTCCTTGATTTTAATATTTTAATATATTGTCATGAAATGGGATTGATTTGATTTCGTGGGAAATTATGTCATTTTCAGTAAGCATTGTCGTAGATGGTGTTATTCCAGGTAAACTGACAATACTAGTCATACGCTTAATGCAATATGCTAATGCAATAGTAATCGTTGTAAGTAGGTGATGGAGTTTGCATGTTTTAGACAGTTTTGGATCAGTAACAATTTACTAAAGCATTTTGCTAGAGCCTTTGTAGTGGATTATTATTGATCATGATGAACGTTTTAATTTGCTTTGTCACTCATCTAGAGTGGTAACTGTAGTTATTAAGTAATGTTTGTTTATGTCCTATGCAAAGTCTAACTAGGAACATTGTGCACAAAATAAATACACATATAGTAGGAGATTTTTGCGGTGGTTGGGACTTAAGTTGGGGTCTGAAGGAGTACTGTAGCTTCTAGGCTTACTAGAGCTCATTGCACTGTACATGATTCAGGCTATGTCTGGTTTGTAACCAATGAATGTGTGCAAACTAAATGATTTTCATGATTGTTTGCACATTTGCCCATTGTTAAACCTGAGATGGATTTCTAGTCTCGGGCTACGACCGTGGGTAGGATTGAGTGTGTTTGGTCTTTTGCACTCCATCAAAAGACGATACTAGGGTTTTCCCATTGGTTTGGTCGTGTACCAGAACCAACGATTGGTATGGTCGTGTGGTAGGAGAGCCGGTAGCGGACTGGTAGTGATCTGGTCCTGTGCAGCAGACTGATGGTCTGGTCGTGAACAAGTGACCTGGTTTGGTCGCCTCCAGTTGACTGGTAGTGGTCTGGTCGTATATAAGCAGACTGATAGCTGCGCCAGGTAGTTCACAAGCAGACAAGTGGTCGTCTGGCTGTGTATCTACATGTACATGCAGGCTGATGTCGTCTGACGGTATACTGCAGACCTGAGGCAGTCTGGTAGTTCGACTGGTAGTGCAGAGCAGAGCAAAAAGGGTAGGTGTCAAAGTCAGTTGGGGCAATATATCTCTGCCAAACGGATCCACGACTAAGAATTAGAAGCCTGACTTGGTAGCCTACCAGCAGCAGGCATCCTGACAAGATTGGCTGCTGGGCAGCATAAGACAAAGTCCCCGGTTTTCTCTTATGGTCTTAATGTTGGACGAGCCAATCATCTCAAAATGAGTGAACAAGGAAAATGTTTACATTGTATCATTATGTTGACCAGATTCAAGAGGATTGTATTCATTGCTTTTATTGATCTATGGAGTACATTTTACATGAAGATTATATTCCTATTATCCCAGCTTTATGTGTCGGATCTATCCAGATTAAAGCTTAAGGTCAAGCATTCCTGCTTCATACTGCAACCCTATGCTTCACCTGGGTGGAGAGTGGCAAGCGTTAATGCTTTGCTGTTCAAAGGACTTTAATGCCTTAAAAGGGAAATTAGCTTCATACACTGAAGGAGTGAAGCTCGATCTCCTCGGAAATTACGTCAGTTTCTTTTGAGATTTCAAGTTATAACTCTCTTTTTTCTCTTTGTTTTGATCAGGTTTTGGGGAGGCTGTGACCTACCTTAACTCCATACCTCAGGATGTAGTCGCTGAAGTGTGTCAAGAGGTACTAGCATTCCTCAGCTATAAGAAAGGCAGTCTGGAGGTGGCTCCATTTCTACCAGTAAGCTTGATTTCTTTGTGGAAGAAGCAAGAGAGGGAGTGGATAATAATAATGATAATGATAATAAGAATGACAATGAATTCATGGAAGTTATAATTCATCTGGTCCTGGTTCAATGAAGTCAAAATCATAAATCCCAAACCGAAACTTACTGTTGATAATTTCCTGCTACGTTTCGTTCGGATACACCCATCATTGTCAGGCGGTAAAGGGAGACTGAGCCGAGGTTTGGTCCCATCTGGGAATTTGGTGGGATACATTCAGAGACTTCTGGTGTCGGTCACTTGACTCCCTGTCATGTGATGTCTGCCGTACTAGACGTTCAGGCACTCAATGCAATGACTTGTCCCAAATGTGAGAGAGATGGAAGCATAATCCACCTTTTTTTTTTAAGGGATGGGTTCTCTATTCTCTCTTGAATTGCTTCCTTTATTCCAAATCTTGTCTCAGTCTCACTTTACTGCCTGACGATGATGGGTGTATCCCACCGAAACGTAGCAGGAAATTATCAACAGTAAGTTTCGGGTTTGGATTTATTATTTTAAGAATGACAATGTTCCACAACAATATCAATGAACAAAGTAATAATAATGATATAATGACGTCTACTACTACTACTACTTATGATGATGATGATGATGATGATGATGATGATGATGATGATGATGATACTACATGTACGCTGATGTACTCATGATGTGCTCAAGCAGTTGGCGGTTTTGGATGGAGAGTGCCAAATATACCCCATGTTCAGACACAAAAAATTTGTCGTATACCTGTATCAGGACTGTATAGCTATACCTAAACGGTATAGTTATACAATAGATTTGTGTGTCTGAACACTGACTAACGAAAACATATAAACGAAACTAGGGCCTGGGCATCGTTTCGAACTAGAATGGCCCGTGTGTGTCTGAACGTATGGGGACCATCTGGGGGCCATGGCAACATGCGCAGTAGCACAATGTGCATTTCTATGATGCTTCTTCTAGGAGGTCGGGATGTGTGTCTGTACGGTCAGTATATAGGCTATACGATGAAAATTTTATTTGACGTTTCTTTATCAAGTTTCGGTATTTCGCTTTGTGTCTGAACAGGGGGGTAGAGAAATGCTTGCCAAAGGACATTACTACTGTGGCAAAGATTCGGATGACATAACACCTGGGTTTTTAAATACTCTCTCTCCCGCGGGCCGGAAGTATATTCCTGAAATAATGTTGCAGGCCACTAAGTGATGTTAATATATAGATCTTGACCTTTTCCATAAGCGTGTTGGCATGATATCCTTTGCCTGAAATTAACCTCTGGGTCTCCAAATTGTTTAAGGGAGGGAAACAAGCGAGCTCTAATTTGATATTGTATTTTGTATTCAGTGCATTTGACAAGATACTGAAAGAAAATATGAATAGACCACTTCATCATCTAAAAAAACAACAACCCTGATCCATTAGTATTTCATTCCTTACTTTATGATGTGTACTCAAGGGGGGGGGGGGGGAGGGGGTGGATCATTTTCCAAACAGAAACTTCCTCCTGTTTCATTTGTTATCATGGATAATTATAATGAAAAGCTCCTTGTAAAAGATAAGCATAATATATTATTTGTGAGCGAGCGAGTGAAGCGAGCAAACATTTGAGAATTTCAATTGATTATGAAATATCCATTTATAGTGTGAAAGAAAATTCCCTTATTTTAAAATATTTTTCAGTGAGCTTTATTAAATCATCCTGCGGCCCGTTGGCCGCGGTTTAATAATAGGGGCCATAACATGTATTCATATTCATAGTCCCAATCCAGTGACTGATTCATAACAGCATGACACCTCTTGAAATTTAATTTTATGCAAACTTTATTAATTAATGAGGTCTTAAATTGTCTATCATGGTCCATATGATTTTTTTCTTTTCTTGTGAATTGAAAGAGAAAATGTTTATTCTCATTGAATGTAGAAATTAGAAGCAGCAGGGATGGATGCAAGCCTAGAGTCTTTGAGAGGAGCTGCAAATGCCTTGTCATGCTTGTTCAGGTGAGGGTGAATGCTCTTCTAGAGAATATTTACTCAATGCTGCAAGTACCTACTGAATAATTTGACAAGTTAGAAGCTGAATTTTGTAATTTTTCAAGTGATGGAAAAACACAAACAGTTTGAAGCAGCAGTCTGTGTATGAAAGTGTACCAAGATGTTTTTCTCTATATGTTAGGGGTTCATTGTCACTATATTCAAAATATGACCTTCATATATAACTTTTATAAAAAGATATTGCAAGTTGAAATATACTTTCAATTAACCTAAAAGTGACTAGTAAGTAGACTATGAGATGCACACGTGCATGCGTCCATGAATTAGCGTGTTTTACGCCTCTTTTAGATCACTTGAAGGGGCCGATAAGCACCTGTTATCACCATGATATCGATAACACTCTTGCATTATTCATATCGATTGCACGTATCATTTTTTTTTTTTACACTTTGATTTAATGCGCATTTGTTGCTCATTTATTGTGCATTTATTGCGCATGCTGTAAGCTGATGGGCATAATGTTTCTTAACGTGTACAAAGCCTAGAGTCTTTGAGAGGAGCTGCAAATGCCTTGTCATGCTTGTTCAGGTGAGGGTGAATGCTCTTCTAGAGAATATTTACTCAATGCTGCAAGTACCTACTGAATAATTTGAAAAGTTAGAAGCTGAATTTTGTAATTTTTCAAGTGATGGAAAAACACAAACAATTTGAAGCAGCAGTCTGTGTATGAAAGTGTACCAAGATGTTTTTCTCTATATGTTAGGGGTTCATTGTCACTATATTCAAAATATGACCTTCATATATAACTTTTATAAAAAGATATTGCAAGTTGAAATATACTTTCAATTAACCTAAAAGTGACTAGTAAGTAGACTATGAGATGCACACGTGCATGCGTCCATGAATTAGCGTGTTTTACGCCTCTTTTAGATCACTTGAAGGGGCCGATAAGCACCTGTTATCACCATGATATCGATAACACTCTTGCATTATTCATATCGATTGCACGTATCATTTTTTTTTTTTTACACTTTGATTTAATGCGCATTTGTTGCTCATTTATTGTGCATTTATTGCGCATGCTGTAAGCTGATGGGCATAATGTTTCTTAACGTGTACAAACGCACGCTACTCGGAAGCATCTTACAAAATGACTTATTCATTTTTAATCTTGAATATGTATGGGTGCTTAGGTAGGACTTCTAAGGGATCCGGATAAAATGGCAGAGCTTTACGGGCCTGGTTATTTCATACGTTTTAGCTGTACACATTATTTTTTCAGGGATTGGTACACTTCAACATGAGAATTGTTTTCCATTCTTTTAAAGGCCAAATATTTCATGTGCAAACATGTACCAAACATAGATGTTTAAAACCAGTTTTCTGTTTCCATCTGCAGGTCTGCAGCAAAGGCTAAAATTTCAGCTGAGGAACTTAGCAAAGAGCTGAGCAGTAGTCTTGCATGGTCAGACTCCAACATAGCCGCCATCAAGCACATATGGAACCAACAGGTATGGCTTGATTCCTTCCATGGAAATTTTAAGATCTTATGTAGAAGGCATTAATGAGGAGTCGAGCTTTGTGATGTTAGGAAATGAATTAAAAGAGATTTTTTTTCTGAATTCTGGAAAGCGTTTTGGAATAAGATGTAACTCTCAAGTTATACTAGACTTGATCATGAACTTGGTATTGACATCATGAATTAAATGATGGTAATAGTAATTAAAATTACAATAAAAGCAGCAGCAAGGACAACAACATCAACCATTACAGTAGCAACAACAACAAAGTATTGAAGTAAGGCGTCTTATTTTTATGTTGTTGTGTGAAAGAATGGGCAAGGTTTGTTATTCCGAAACACGCAAATTGGGTATACCCAGATGTTCGTTAGTCCGAAAATGAAAAAAGGGTTCGTTTATCCAAACATTTGTGGAGTTATTCCGAAGGTTTTTATTCCGAAGTTTCGTTAGTCCGAAAATAAAATGAGGTTCGTTATTCTGAAGGTTCATTAATCCAAAAATAAAATAAGGTTCGTTAATCCGGAAATGAAATAAGGTTCATTATTTCGAAGGTTCGATGGTTTGAAAATGAAATAAGGTTTGTTAGTCCGAAAATGAATAAGGAACTAACAAACCTTATATCATTTTCGGACTAATGAACCTTCAGAATAACGAACCTTATTTCGTTTTCGGATTAACTAATCTTCGGAATAACGAACCTCTGGAATAACGAACTGTAACCGAAAGAATACGACTGGAACGCAAAAATGGAAAATCATCAAAAATTAATTTTTCAAACACTGATAATTTCACAGGTAGCATGTAGACCCTGTGAATTGATATACGATATTATTGTCATATGACCTTTGTTAAAATTCTATTGCAATATGTCAAATAGACATTTTAATTTTTGCATTTTTTGTATTTTGTGTTCCGGAGCATTCTTTTGCACAACTACATAGAGATAAAACACCTAATGAATGAAACCCAAATCCTTCTCACCATCTGACAGGGCAGGACGTTAATGTCTCCTGAGGTGGCTGACTCTGTCCTTGGTGTCGGCAAACTGGTCGACCTCAAATGGAAGCTGGGTGTAGCTATGAGCTCCAACAACTGTAGAAACCTTAACTCTCCTTTTGTAACCGTCAATCTAAAGGTTGCTGACCCCTCCGGTCAGGTCAAGGAGAGGTCATTTGAAATGACAGTTCCACAGTTTAGGGTAAGTGTCACAGATGTGAGAGATTTGATATGGTGTCATGGTAATTTGTATTTGAAATGATTTTCACACATTGGTACTTTATTCATTGAAAGAATGTCATTGGAGATGATGGTACCAAAATATAGGGTGGTTACTTTGTTCATGTTCAAAACTCCTCAATACTTAGCAGGGCTTGCCTTTAACTTTTTTTTTAGGTAGCCAGCCGGGCCACTTGACTAGAAGGTTCAGGTGGCCAAATGGAATTTCAGGTGGCCCTGATATTATTCTGCTAAGATACATGCATACTAATACACAATGACATGTTAAGCTCTTGGGGATAGCCGTTCAACTCCATTCACGCTAAGAGTATAATCCCCGAACTGAAGGAGGAGATGCCAAACATCTGCACCCTCTTTGACCTACTGTTGACTATTCCAGCCAGCGATCTTTCCATGGATGCATGTCCCAATACGCACATTCTTTTTTGCAAAATAATATCCCTCCCCGTCGTAAGTAACTGAAGAAAAAGGAGATCAGAAGGAGGAAAAGGAGATGGACAAGGAGAAGAATGAGAAGAATTTTTTTTCAAAGCAAGAAAGAAATGCAAAAATAAAGAAACATAAATAGATAAATACAAGAGCCAGAAGCAGCATGTATAGGGATAAAACAGGAAAGGATGAAAAAATAAGGATGAAAAAGAAAGGAAGAAATAATTAAAGACAAGAGCTGAAAGGAGATGTAAGGGAAAAGAAGGGAAGGAATAAATAAAGAAAAGAGTCTGAAGGAGATGTAGGGATACAGACAAAAAAAAAATTTTTTTTTGGGGGGGGGAAGAAAAAGGAATAAGAATTGGACGAAGAACAATCAAGAGAGGGAGAAGTGAAAAAAAGAACGATAGAAAAGGGACAGGACGTGTACGTAGACGAAAATGAAAAAAAAAGAAGAGAGAGGAAAGAAGAAAAAGAAAAAGAGGGTAAGGAGAAAAGGGAAGAGAGATGGAAGAAAAAGCCACGGATGAGGAAGAGGGAGATAAGGTAAAAAAAATTTAGAGAATTATGTCATTTGTGAATTAAGAGTGAGATCAAACGTTCCAAATACTTGGATCATTCATACACACAGACTATTTATTTTATTTTCTGGTAAATATAATAATAATATATAAATATATCACTAGTGTTGCAACGAATCGCCGAAACTCGGATTCGATTCGATTCGGATTCGTTTCAGATTTTTCTTCCCGAAATTCGTTTCGATTCGGATTTGGAATTATTTTTATTTGTTTGAAATAAAAAGTCAGAAACATGCGTGTTTTGTTTTGTTTTTTTTTTTTACTTCCTTTTTCTTCTTTAACGTGCGAAGCGCGGGGATGCGCGATCTTGATTCGTTGTTCAAATAGAAATTATTCAAACTCCGTCATCTTTAAAAACAAACTTATAATAGTAGCAGAAATTATTCAAACTCCATTATGTTTAGAAATGAACGTACGATAGAAGCAAAAATCTTTGAAACTCCGTTATGTCTAGAAAATGAACGCACGTTAGAAACAGAAATTATTAAAACTCCGTCATGTCTAGAAAATGAACGCACGATCAAAAATTAATTATTCAAACTTCTTAATGTTTTAAAACGTACGTACGTAAGAAGCAAAAATTATTCAAACGCCGTAATGTTTTCAAAGGAACGTACGTTAGAAGCAGAAATTATTAAAACTCCGTCATGTCTAGAAAATGAACGCACGATCAAAAATTAATTATTCAAACTTCTTAATGTTTTAAAACGTACGTACGTAAGAAGCAAAAATTATTCAAACGCCGTCATGTCTAGAAAATGAACGCACGATAGAAATAGAAATTATTCAAACTCCGTCATGTTTAAAAACAAACTTACGATAGAAGTAGAAATTATTCAAACTCCGTCATGTCTAGAAAATGAACGCACGTTAGAAACAGAAATTATTTAAACTCCGGAATGATAAGAAAAAAACAACTTACGATAGTAGTAGAAATTATTCAAACTCCTTTATGTTTAAAACGAACGTACGATAGAAGCAAAAATTATATAAACTCCGTCATGTCTAGAAAATGAACGCACGATCGAAAATGTCTAGAAAAAGAACGCACGATCGAAAATTAATTATTTAAAATCCGTCATCTTTAAAAACAAACTTACCATAGTAGTAGAAATTATTCAAACTCCTTTATGTTTAAAAACGAACGTACGATAGAAACAAAAATTATATAAACTCCGTCATGTCTAGAAAATGAACGCACGATAGAAATAGAAATTATTTAAACTCCGTCGTGTCTAAAAACAAACTTACAATAGTAGTAGAAATTATTCAAACTCCGTAATGTTTTCAAAGGAACGTACGTTAGAAGCAGAAATTATTCAAACTCCGTCATGTCTAGAAAATGAACGCGCGATCGAAAATTAATTATTTA
Source organism: Echinometra lucunter (assembly GCA_029962745.1). NCBI lineage: Eukaryota > Metazoa > Echinodermata > Echinoidea > Camarodonta > Echinometridae > Echinometra > Echinometra lucunter. Next base: position 17,110 of record JAPZVO010000619.1, read on the forward strand.
AACTTCGTAATGTTTTAAAACGAACGTACGTTAGAAGCAAAAATTATGTGAACTCCGTCATGTCTAGAAAATGAACGCACGATCGAAAATTAATTATTTTAACTCCGTAATGTTTTAAAACGAACGTACGTAAGAAGCAAAATTATTCAAACGCCGTCATGTCTAGAAAATGAACGCACGTTAGAAACAGAAATTATCCATACTCCGTCATCTTTAAAAGCAAACTTACGATAGTAGTAGAAATTATTCAAACTCCTTTATGTTTAAAACGAACGTATGATAGAAGCAAAAATTATATAAACTCCGTCATGTCTAGAAAATGAACGCACGATCGAAAATGTCTAGAAAATGAACGCACGATCGAAAATTAATTATTTAAAATCCGTAATGTTTTAAAACGAACGTACGTAAGAAGCAAAAATTATTTAAACTCCGTCACGTATAGAAAATGAACGCACGATCAAAAATTAATTATTCAAACTTCTTAATGTTTTTAAAAGGTACGTACGTAAGAAGCAAAAATTATTCAAACGCCGTCATGTCTAGAAAATGAACGCACGTTAGAATCAGAAATTATCCAAACTCCGTCATCTTTAAAAACAAACTTACCATAGTAGTAGAAATTATTCAAACTCCTTTATGTTTAAAAACGAACGTACGATAGAAACAAAAATTATATAAACTCCGTCATGTCTAGAAAATGAACGCACGATAGAAATAGAAATTATTTAAACTCCGTCTTGTCTAAAAACAAACCTTCGATAGTAGTAGAAATTATTCAAACTCCGTAATGTTTTCAAAGGAACGTACGTTAGAAGCAAAATTTATGTGAACTCCGTCATGTCTAGAAAATGAACCCACGATCGAAAATTAATTATTTAAACTCCGTCATGTCTAGAAAATGAACGCACGATAGAAATAGAAATTATTTAAACTCCGTCATGTTTAAAAACAACTTACGACAGTAGTAGAAATTATTCAAACTCCATTATGTTTAAAAACGAACGTACGATAGAAGCAAAAATTATTTAAACTCCGTCATGTCTAGAAAATGAACGCACGATAGAAATAGAAATTATTTAAACTCCGTCATGTCTAGAAAATGAACGGACGATAGAAATAAAAATTATTTAAACTCCGTCATGTTTAAAAACAAACTATCGATAATAGCAGAAATTATTCAAGCTCCATTTTGTTTTAAAAACATGTTCAACTGCACACTGCGTATCATCAACACATAGTACATGCGCTGCGCTGCACACACAATTCGCGATCACTTCAGTGTTTGTGCATATTGACGTTCAAGTTAGATCTACGAATCTACTGGACAGCGAGAGTTTATTTTGAACTCGTATGATTTCAGTTGTCTTAAATTTTAAAAGTATGCTCATTTTCAGTAATTGACACTCGCAGACTAGATCTAAGATCTGCTAGAAAACTTCAATTTTTTCATTATTTTTGTTTTCATTTTGTTATTTTGGGGTGGCCACCCGGGCCACTGTTCCGACATTTTCGGGTGGCCCGACGCCGTTTCGGGTGGCCAATGGCACCCGGGCCACCGCTAAGCGCGAGCCCTGCTTAGTATGTGAACAGTAGCACCAGAACCGTGAAAAAGATAATGGAGGAGGAACGAGGGGGGGGGGGGGGGGTTGCTGAGCATTGTTTGCTTAAGGCTCGTTCATATATGAGAGGGGGAAACTGCAGGGGTTGTTACATGCATTTTTGTGTAAAAAAGTTAAAATGAATGGCAACGATGCAGCAAAAGACTGCGCTTGAAATATAATGCACTCATTCACTTGCATGTTATAAAACGTGCTTGAAAACCCCCACGGAAAAAGCCTAACGGTGTCCTTCTTGATATTTGAACAGGCCTTTACAATGCTCTGTCCTCTCACAGCATTCTGATGACCATGTATGGGGAATCAAATATCTTGCACTGTGGCATGTGTATGGGGATAGTTTGACAAACCAAAGGAATTCATCTCTCCTGATTGTCAAGCACCAAATGATTTTTTTTTTCTTTTCTTTTCCTTTTTTTTTTCTTTGTTGCAGAATTTCTCCAAGCAGTTGAAAGATATGGCAGCTGTACTGGAGACGGTATGAGTGGAACATTATTGATAATACATACATGTAAGTCTTCAACAGACAACTCCAAGATGTTATGTACACAGGGAGAGAGAGAGAGAGAGAGAGAGAGAGTAGATGTGAAGAAAAAATGTGTCTATAAAACTTGTGTGAAAAAGAGACAATATATCACTGTTATGAGGACATAAAATGTACATATTCTAATGTTGACATGGGGTCCAAAATTCATAAATTTTAATCTGAGGGATGAAATTATGTTTTTGCTTCTATAGTGTATCAGTTCTTTCCTTACAAGCTAGAAGCAGACTAGTATCCAAGTTTAAGTTTATCAATGCATTTGTGGGCTTTAACAAAAAAATGTATTTACAGAAATAAATTTACAATAATTTCTAGTAGCACAGTAGATATTACTACAAATGCATGTACTTTGCGTTTGGGCTTGAGAAATTGTAAAAAAAAAGTGTCTTAGTCCAAAGTTAAATGTGTGTGATGAAGTTTATATTGGAGAAATCGCCTGGAGGCCTACCAATGACTTGAAATAATTAATAATTTTTATGCCTCCATCCACCGAAAGTGTTGCCAGAGAAATTATGTTTTTGTGTATCTTAAGATCCATTTGAGGTGTGAACTTCAAACTTGTTCCTAGTATGTATCACAGTAGGAAGATGATCTGATTAGATTTGGGTATGTAGGTCAAACTAGGTTAAAGGAGAATGCAACCCTTGCATCAGTGTGCTCTTAGTGAAAAAAAGATGGCCAAGGAGAGTGAACAGTGAAAGTTTGAGCAAAATCAGACAATCTGTTCAAGAGTTATAAATTTTGAAAGTTTCACTAAATCCCTATTATGGGGATCCTTGGGTTGGCAACTTTGCCAGCATCTGTGATGTCATTGTGGAAAACTCTCAATTCATTTTTTACATTATATTTCATAGAAATTGATTCATATGAAATTTCAAGTCACAAATCAACATAATTCTTCCCAAAATGCTTGCAGCATTGATGTAGTCATGTCATACTCAAGCATTAAATCAAAAGAAGTTTTATTTTTCTTGAAAATGAAGAAAATGTTAAATTATGTGTACAAAATGAAAGGAGAGTTGTCCACACAGACACTGGCAATGTTGCCAATTTAAGGATCCCAATAATAAGGATTTACTAAAACTTTCAAAGTTTATAACTCTTGAACAGATAGTCCGATTTTCCTCAAAATTCTATCGTTTGCTCTTCTTGTTTTTCTTCATTCGCTGGAAGCACACGAATGTCTGGGTTGCATTCTTCTTTAAAGGGTCACAGAGGTCAATTTATGAAATTTCAGGTGTTCGCCTTGTTAATGCAATATCTCAAGAACCATTTGAGGTTTGAACTTCACACTTGGTGCTAGTATACACATAGGAGGATGATATGATTAGATTTTTAGTTGTGTAGGTCAAAGACAACAGAGGTCAATTCTGAAATTTCAGGTGATAGCCTTGATGATTTGTTGTCTTAAGAACAATCTGCAGTATGAACTTTGAACTTGCTGCTAATATGCATCACCATAAGGAGAAAATCTAATTAGATTTTGGGGTATGTTGGTCAAAGGCGTCAATTAAAAAATTTCAGGTTTAGCCAAGTTGTTAATGCATTATCTCAAGTACCATTTAAGATATGAACTTAAAACCATGGTGCTAGTATGCATCACCATAGGAGGATGCATATGGTTAGATTGGGGGTGTATATATGTACGTTAAAGGTCACAACATTAGGTCAGTTCCGAAATTTCATTCTTTGGCCCTGTTGATGCGAGATTTTCAAGAACTATCTGAAGTATGAACTTCAAACTTAGTGCTAGTATGCATCACCACAGGAAAGCTATCTGATTAGATTGTGGGGTATAGGTCAAAGGTCATAGGGTCAATATCCAGGGATGCCACCCTCCTAAAAAGCACTGCAGTATTTTGAGGGATGAAATATTTTGGCTGGAAGAAATGTTTTTCACAATTTCTGCAATAGATATGTGTAGTAATACAATTTTAGAAAAAAAAGTATTTTTCCTTGAAACCTGCTGTATCTTTAAAAAAAAAACAAAAAAAAAACCAGTATAAAATACTTAAAAAAAAAAAAGGAACAGTTGGCATCTCTGAATGTCCATGAAATTAAAGATTTGTTAGTTTTGTTGGCACTATATTTCAACTCTGTATGAATGACTATGGGGAGACAAGTTAATTAGACTTTTGGTTCATTAATAGCTAAGGGGCCAATTAACGTGTAGTTTGTTTTTTTTTCTTCTGGTTATCACAATAATTGAACAGTTTGAGCCATGAATTTAATTGAAGCCAAATAAGAGACTTAGTCACATTCAGGAATACACTGTATGATTGTACTGGTATATCATAAAAGTGAAGGAGCTTTCTGTTCTGAATGTTCTCGGCCTCATGGTGCCCTCAATGAACTGATTAATTCATTCATGAGAGAAATCATTTGAAGCCTTATTTAATCAGGTTTTCTTTTTTAAATTGCAAACATTACTATTTTTCTTATATTGCTACATTTTTCTTATTAATTGTCATATATCTGAAATGAACATAAATTGAAAGAAAGTATATTGAGAAGTTAAAACGTTGCCATTTTCATGGAAAAACAGTGACTTTGAAGTTTGAAGTTTGAACTTTCCATCATGTTGCTAATTTAAGGATTTTAGTGCTTTGCCATTAAAACATTTTCATTATCAACCTACAAATATTGGTGCAACTAAGATGAGCATACATGTAGTACATGTATATGTGGAACTTTTTACTCTTTCTGCTCATGTATTAAGCATGTTTTATAGGGCTTCTGCATCAGAAGTTATTTGGCCAGACCACATAATGTGAACCCTCTGTTCTGTCATGAATGGGTCATTAAAAAAAATTGACAAGTTTTCCATGTATAGTCTGAAGGTAGCTACCAGTATGTAATTTCATACTAATACCCTGGAGATTAAAGGAAACCAACACCTTTAAATCACATAGTTTTTAAATCATTGCCGAGATGGAATAAAACATATCAGCGAAAAATTTGAAAAAAAATCGGACACCAAAGAGAAAGTTATGGCTATATGAAATTTTCTATTTGACATTTTTTTTACACTACCATAGCTATTGATGACGTCATTTGTGGACAACTCTCAGTACGTTTTGTACACACATAATTTAACAATTTTGTTTTGCTTAAGATTTGCACGTTTTCTTAAGCCAAACCCAGGATATATCATGTAGGAGTGTTTTCTCCACAATATATATGGAATAAGGACAATGAAAACAGTTGTCTTCAAGAAAAGAAAGAATATATGAAATTCTTTATACAAAATATACTGAGAATTGTCCACAACTCATATCATTAAATTGCTATGGTAGTGTCAAAAGCAGAAAATTTCATATAGACATAACTTTCTTATTCCAAGTCTGATTTCATTCAAATTTTCGCTGATCTGTTTCATTCTGCCTTGGCTTAGATGTAAAAACTACTTGACCTGAGGATTTTGGTTTCCTTTAAACTGATAGTGATGACGAATGTAATAATCAACCGATTGACAGATTTAGTATTCTTTTGCCTCCTAGTGTTATGGCTTGTTCACATATGTGCAACTTTAAACCTCTTCTTTGAATTTTTTTTTTTTTTTTTTTTTTTTTTTTGGGGGGGGGGGGGGGTTTAAAGGTGTTTAAGTATACTATTCTTCATATTTGTATCTTGTAACACACACGGGTAAGGAATAGGCACTTACGTGTATCATTCCTTTAATAAACATACACAAAAACACTTTTTTTCAGTGGATTTACCATGGCATGTCTTAAGTCTTTATGGTTCTCCCATTATCTTTAGCATTATGATTTTCAACCATCATGCATTTGGCCTTGGGGCTTCTTTCTGTGTACAATTTGCTTAGCCCCCAGTGAAGTGACAGTTTTCCCCTGTATGAGCTAATTGCCAAAAGGAATGGATGAAAAAAAAAACCCTATTCCCTTGTTGACTGGCGAAAGTCTTTTTTGCCAGTGTGGCAGAATCAATTTATACTTATGTAATGATATTATACCGTTTTCATCAACTGATGTGTCAAAGTACATTTCCGTATGCAAGTGTTATAATGCAAGAAAAATGCTTACTTATTCTCACTACCAAATTCAGTGTAATGAAGTATTTTTTGTTGAAAATTATTCAGCCAAGCTTAATATGTTATGTTCTTGAAATTTAGGGAGAGAAGTAAATGTGAAAGAAGTACCAAAGGCAATTTTTTTTACTGTCCGAACAATAAATACATGTAGTTTCATTCTCTTACAGCATTTATCCAGTAGACAAATTTGGGTAATTTCAGAATTGACCTTTCTACCTTTCTATCAACTACATGTATATTCACTCTGTTAGAATTATATTGTGTATAAAGTGTTAAACTATAACATTCATCTGGAAAAAAAGAATTTGTGCAGCTGGTATGCATGAAATGATCGCTCTAAAACTTTACCCCACGTTCTAAGGGTGAACGGTGAAGGAGTTTGTAGTGATAAAGGGTAACATGAGACTACAATGCCTAGAATCGAAGTGGCAATTTGTTTCTGTAAACACTCTTATTCATGCTGGAATTCATGTGCATGCACATATTGATTAGCCTACTCATTATCATTTTTGTCTCGCCCACCGGAGGTGAAGGCGAGACTAAGGGATCCAAATGGCGTCCGTCCGTCGTCCGTCCGTCGTCCGTCCGTCGTCCGTCCGTCGTCCGTCCGTCGTCCGTCCGTCCGTCACAAACGTTATGAAAGATAACTTGGCAACCGTGACTCACTTTTCAACCAAACTTGGGTTGTAGTTGCACTAAGGGGACCTGCATGTTATGGTCCAGTCAGAGGTCACATGGTAAGGTCAAAGGTCATTTCAGGTCAAACGTTAAAGTTTACGTGCAAGACTCTCTTATGACACAAAACTCTGCAACCGTGACTCACTTTTCAACCAAACTTGGGTTGTAGATGCACTAAGGGGACCTGCATGTTATGGTCCAATCAGAGGTCACATGGTAAGGTCAAAGGTCATTTCAGGTCAAACGTTAAAGTTTACGTGCAAGACTCTCTTATGACACAAAACTCTGCAACCGTGACTCACTTTTCAACCAAACTTGGGTTGTAGATGCCCTAAGCGGACCTGCATGTTATGCTCTAGTCAGAGGTCACATGGTAAGGTCAAAGGTCATTTTAGGTCAAACGTTAAAATTTACGTGCAAGACTCTCTTATGACACAAAACTCTGCAACTGTGTGACACTGTTCAATCAAACTTGGGTTGTAGATGCACTAAGGGGACCTGCATCTTATTGTCCAGTCAGAGGTCACATGGTAAGGTCAAAGGTCATTTCAGGTCAAATGTTAAAGTTGACGTGCAAGACTCTCTTATCACACATAACTTTGCAACCGTGACTCACTTTTCAACCAAACTTGGGTTGTAGATGCACTGAGGGGACCTGCATGTTATGGTCCATTCAGAGGTCACATGGTAAGGTCAAAGGTCATTTCAGGTCAAACGTTGAAGTTTACGTGCAAGACTCTCTTATGACTCAAACTCTGCAACCGTGTGACACTTATCTATCAAACTTGGGTTGTCGATGCACTAAGGGGACCTGCATGTTATGGTCCAGTCATAGGTCACATGGTAAGGTCAAAGGTCATTTCAGGTCAAACATTAAAGTTTACGTGCAAGACTCTCTTATGACACAAAACTCTGCAACCGTGTGACACTTATCTATCAAACTTGGGTTGTAGATGCACTAAGGGGACCTGCATGTTATGGTCCAGTCAGAGGTCACATGGTCAGGTCAAAGGTCATTACAGGTCAAACGTTGAACGGTTAAAGTTTACGTGCAAGACTCTCTTATGACACAAAACTTTGTCTTCAACAAATTTTGGTCTTTTGTTTCTCTCCCACAAACTCAATTTACATGCATACCATATTACAATTATTATGTTCAGCATTCAAATCTGGTGTTCTCATCAATTTCAGGCATGCTTTTTACTAATTATTAACAAAATGCTGCCTTTAACCTCTATCTAATTAGTCAATTTACCCCTGACAGGTTATTCGCGTCTATCTTGCGGGTGCCAGGCAACATTTTGCACTTGAAAGAATATTAAAACTATACATAAATACTCAGTGCAAAGTGGCTGAGGGATCAGTTTTCTGTTCTCTTCAATTTTATGCATGCTTTTTTTTTTCCTGTGGCAGTATTCAATATACCATAAAAGATTTTACTCACTAACCCTTCTTCTTAACAAAACATAACTGTTCTCGTATTTCTTTTCTCTAAATTATAAGCTCATTATCACACTACATCATCTGCAGCCCTCAGCTACACTACAACCACAAACACTTTTCAACTCCACACATGTAAAATATCAATCATACAATGTTACTCATATCAGAGGGATGAGAGTAGAAGCAGGGAAAGTACATGCACGTGAAAATGCAGTACCATTTCATAAAAACCCCTTCTCATATTTTATCAAATGTTATTCCATCCCAGTTATTTCACAATGAGCTTTCGATACAGTTCTGTTGTGTGCCATCACAGATCGCGATATTTCTAGTTATTTTCACAAGTGGGCGAGACACAACATCGCAAACGCCTTGTATGGTTATTGAGAGTATATTTGAACTTGCAATATCTTTTTATAGAAGTTATATTTGAAGCTTTTATTTTGAATAGTGACTTGGCCAAGGCTTCTTAGTTTAATGTTGTCATGTGTGAGAATATCTGGAATGCAAAATACGTAAATGCAAAAATTAAGATCTGTATTTGACATATTGGAATAGAATTTTAGCAAAGCTCACGCCACAAGAAGATTGTATTAACAAGGTTTACATGCTACCCGTGAAATTATCAGTTGTTGTTTGAATGTATGATTTTCAACAATTTTCCATTTTGCGTTCCAGATTCATTCTTTCGCTCGACGACATAAAACTAAGATGCCTAATAAAAAGAGCAAAATATCTTTTGGTGATTGTATATAAAACTAAAGACCATTTTCATTATGTATTCATTAACTTCAACTGAAATTTATATTCACATCATATTACTTGCAATCACTTTATGCACCTACACAAGTAGAATGTGTGAACATTTCTTAAATTAATCAATTTTTATTTTCTCTGATTTTCCTCTACATTTCCATACATTGCAAACTGCATATGCCGGTGATGATATTTATGTTTGATAAGCATGTTGATGAAAATGATGACAATGATGATATTGATGCTGAGATGACGATGATGATGACTCTGATAACATACATACATGTATGTGTGATCTTGGTATTGGTTCATAGGCACTGATTAGCAAGGCTTGTTCACATATGAAGTGGCAATCTCCTGCAGTAAATCCCATGGTTTGGTTTGGTTTGGTTTTTACTTCTAAGTGAATAGTATATGAGGTGGCAAACCTCCTCTCATTCCCCCCCCCCCCCCAAAAAAAAAATATAAAAAAGCTTGAGGCAATAAAGATCTTTTCTTCCTCCAGGCAGCAAAAATGTGTGGATGAATCGACTTCTTATAAAGTTAGGGCAAAATATGATGTCACAAGTCTGTCTGTAGAACTTTTGGCAAAATTATCTCTTATTTAATGTACATCTCATTATCATAAGTGTCATGGTTTACCATATGTGAACACTAAAAAAATAATGAGGGTTTGATTCTTGATATGTGAATGAGCCTTGAAATATTTTGTATAGTAGCTGGTATACATAATTCATGTAAATAAAATAATGGCAATTATTACATGTCATGTGTTAATTGTATTGGAAGTGTAGCTGCCGTGGTGAAATTGATAGTCATTAATATGCATGGAATATGATTTAAGGGGAAGAGAGAGCTCCGAGAGATAGAGAGAGAGAGAGAGAGAGAGAAAGGGGAGGTGGAGGGGGAGGAGGAAGGAGAAAAAGAGATGAAATACCAGTATATCCATTTACGCTATAGCTGAAAGTCTCTGAAACATTACAAAATAGAGATAGAGAGAGAGAGGGGGGGGGGGGGGGGGGGAGAATGCATTCTACAATGTTGTAAGTCCATGACATTAAGTTGCTGAAAACAAATAAGGAGCAATTTACCATACTACTGCTTTCATAAACATTTAATTTTTTGAAGCAAGTTCAAGTGAACCAAGCTGTGCAGAGTGCACAAATTTCGCCGTTTTGTAGCCGTTTCATTTGCAATTTCCTATGGAGAAATCTAATTGGACAAAATTCGCCGTTTTGTAGCCGTTTTCAATAGGGCCGCAAAACGGCTACAAAACGGCTATAAAAGGGAGACAAATGGCTACAAAACAGCTAGTTGCTCACTATAGTGATGTCACAATGCATGATAAATAAGTCTACATATACACTGAAAGAGATATATTGTGATAAATTAGACTATCATACAGTACAATCTTATCCAATACTGCACATCACATTCATTTCAACCATAAATCAGTTCATATAATTTTGAACAGTGATAAAACTTGAAATCCACTAGATAAACCTTGGTTTCAACAAATGGAGAAAAAAATATGAATATATATTATCTTTTCCTACCATCCCACCTAAAATTAAAATCATGTATCCTGTATGAATTCTACATGGGGCAATAGCTGACAAAATGTCATGTAAGTGTATTACACCTTTCTAAAACTAATAAAGTTTTGTGCATTACTAGTATCAAATTCAACAAAAAGGTCAAAATCTCAAACACGTTAAAGCCAAAGGGACTGGTACACTAGGTATCTCTCTACAAAAAATGACTCGAACATTTCATACTTCCTTCCAACTTACAACAAAACTAAACGTAATTCATTAATTTCCACCACCACATCCAAAACAAATAACTGCTTATAAGCAGCTCCAATATAAAACAATATACCTGATATAAAAAGGTAATTTTCTTCTATTCTTCATCCACACATAAGAAGGTTCCTGATGTGACATGGTCATTTTGTATCGTCCTCGAGTTTTCACTGTACATGTAAGTTGACTTATAAAAACTGCCGAGAAATTGTATACAGTCCGAACTCGCTTATCCAGCTTTCATTTATACGGACTCCTCTATTAACCGGCCGCGTCTCCCGGCCAGCTTCCCTCTTTTATTCTTCATCCAATTCACCTAAAAGCCTGGGAGACGGAAATATCTCGGACAAATTTTTCGTTTTATTTTATTTTCATCTCAAATAGACTGCTCTACCCAATAAATTTTCATAGAAAAGGTGTCCCACTACATTATCCTCATATCCGGCCATTTCACTTCTACGGATGGGCACCTGTCCCACTGCAGCCAGATAAGCGAGGCCAGACTGTACTAGCAAAATCAATTGAACATATTCATCCCACAGTCGCCTGCAACATCTTAAACCTACCCATTATTCAATGTATCACTCTCAGATCCAAGGTTTGACAATAGTGGGGGCATGGGACTGAACAACGCACAGGACTGAACAACGCACGCTATCAGTAAGGCAGCGGTGTCACTATTGTGAAAAGGTGCCTATTTCATTTACGATGGAGGCGATTCATGTGCGATGTTGTTAATTCCAGTCTTTTTTTTTTTGGTGTAAAAAAGACCATGCAATATAAGATATAAATGGTATAAAATCTTAGATTTTAAACAAATTTCCCTATTGAGGGTATCAGAACCACTCCTACTTCAATCCTCGTTTAGGGTGCTTTTCAGAAAGTGATGTATGCGGATGATGTACTAGCCTCAATGAGACATCATCCCCCCCCCCTGAAGTCCAATGGTGCCTTTGAAGAAATATGAAAAAATAAGAAGGGGAATGTGCTCCCTGTGCCACCCCCGGATCTGCCAGTTTTACAAGTTGGATTCATGTAAACTTATTCTTTGAGAAAGAGATGGGGCTACTGAACATGACTTCATGTAAGTCCAATCATGACCTTTTATTTTACAAGTACATGATAAACCAAACCCTAAAATGATATACATGTAACTGCATAATTATATTACGCACACACAAAAGACTTGTAGTTTCCATCTTCAACTTTCAAAATAAAGAAAAAAAAAACTTATTTTCTAGTTCAAGACCAAACAAAAGGCATTTTCTAAAACTGGGTATAACAATAATGATAATAATAATTAATAATAATGATAATAATAATAATAATAATAATAATAATAATAATAATAATAATAATAACAATAGTGGGTTCTTGTGTAGCGCTCATGTCTGTCAGAACTAACGCTACTAGCGTTCCACTGTTATTACCCCAGCGTTAGCATAGCGGCCAATAATTTGCTCTTGCATTTCAAGGAAATTCTTCCTACCAGGTACCCATTTACTGCACCTGGGTCGAGAGTGGCAATTGAAGATTAATGTTGCGCCAAAAGACATTAATGCCACGTCAGGACTCAAACCGCCAACCTTGTGATCTACAGTCCGGCAACGTACCCACTAGACCACAACACTACTCTACACCTCTACAATAATATAACAATTTTAGAAAAAGTCTAGAAAACAAAACAAATTTCTTTTTTGTATAATAATTTTTGCCCTATATCCATTCGTAAACTAATTAAAAAAGGAGAGAGATGACACTGGCTGGCTGCAGTAATCTTTATACTTGAGAGAACATACCTCTTAACTGTGTGGTAACACAAAATCCTAATCTCATGCTTTATACCATTTTAAGTCTTAAATCTTACTGTCTGCAGCTGTAAATATTTGTCATGAAATTCATTTGAAAGTAAAAAGATTGCATCTTGAGGAGATTGGGATGACTCTTAGCTGGATTGTTTGAGTTCCTTACGCACACAAGCTTTGAATCCTTCCCATCCAGATGGCTTCTTGAGATGTTCCTACATGGCAAAAAAAAAA